>JASDQU010355893.1:0-12064 GCA_032191745.1 Picea mariana
AATATCTATTTAAGGGAGAGAGAGAGTTCTTTTCACTAACAAGCACTAAGAAGGAATGCTCTCAAACAAATTTTCTTCAATCAAATGTGATGTGGTGCTAAAACTTTTTGGAAATGCCTTCTAATATGCAAAATCAATCATGAATATGTTTCTTTATCGTTTGTATGTGAATAATGATTAATTCAAAACAACACTTCTCCTACCAATTATCCTTTCGGATCAAGGAAACTCAGACAAACACAAACATGTTTCGTACAAACAATACACCCTCTCGTCGTGATAAAAAACAAGAAGCAATAGAAAAGAAAAACAAAGAAAATCAAGAACTTCACACAAAAAGAGATGTTGAAGAACAATGAACTTAACAAAAACCAAATGAAGAGATTCGTAGAATTATGATGTCCTTCACCAAAGTTTCTTGCTCAGCCAAAAAGGAGAGAAAGACAGTGAATTGGTTTCGAACTCCAAACAACAGAAAAACTCAAAAATAATGAAGAAAGCTACAAAACCCAAACAACAAGGTATTTGTTTCTCAGAAGGAAGGATGTCAAAGTTGAATGGGAAGAAGCATTGACTCATAGAGAGGCTCAACAAAAAAAACATAGAGACTAGACCCTGAAAAAGGTAATTCTGGAAAGGTTTTTGGCCAAAAGAGGGCTGGCGCTCTGGTGTAAGGGGTACCAGGCATTATAGCACTTTGTCTAAGACAACCAGGGATCACTGGAACTCTATTAACACAACCATAGGGGCGCCAGGCTTGAAGAGCTCATAAAAATGTCTAAAAATCCAAAATTCCAGTCTAGTCTTGGAAATCAAGATGAGTGTGATGGGGTAGGGAGTCAATCATCTCATGAAATCAATCAAAAAGGAGTGAACTAGGTCTAAAAATAATCAAAGGGTAATACAAGGTCTATGAGGAGAAATCAAAACCAAAAATTTTTGATTCAAGGCCTCCCCAGTGGAGTCGCCAGTTTCTGTTGAAGGAAAATCTCCCTGCGGACAGGTAGATCTCCTCTTGAGAGCTAGACTCTTAACTCTTAAGACAGAAGATGCTTAATGTGTACACTGACTTCCTTTTAGATCTATACAAACTAATGCATGAGGAGGAAGGAGAAAAGAAGCACCTTTTACTGACATTTGTCCCTGCACGCTCCAATTTGAGCTCCAATCTTTCGCTCCTCGATGAGCCCTGTAGACAAACAATAGTACAACCACTTCCTACTCTATCGATATTAGCTTGAAATAGATCTATCTATCATAGAGAAGTTCATGTGAGATTAAACACGAAATAGAAAGAAACAGGCCAAGCATGTCATATTAATGAGAATAATGAAAGAAGTAGCTTACAACCGTAGATGTGAATGCGACAGCTTCATCAAGTCCCCTTTGTCCAACCCTTGCTCAAAAGATCCACGATCCGAACGACAACAACTTTACTGATTACTTTCCTCCAGTTCATTGTATGTTTCCTATGAGATCATAGGTTTCATGCTTCCAATTCTTCCTCCCCTCTCACCATCATAGAGCCTGCTTATATAGGTCCAGAGAGGCCTAACCTCTTGAGGTATCTTTAGGGTAAGTTGAGGAATTCCCTCCTTAGATCAGGGACCTTCTCCTAAGATCATGGTTGAATCAGGAATTTGAATGCAACTGCCTTCCAAACTTGAAATATTTTCCTCTTATTCTCCTCAACAGATCAACTGCTGCCTAGATTAGACAACGCTCCCTCAAAAGGGGCATCAGGGCGCTATAGTGCTCCCTAGTAGGAGTTCCCACTTCTTTAGAGAATTTTTGAATTGTTTCAGAGTCTCCAAAGGCTTTCCGCATTCCGAAGGGATATGAGAGACGTGTTCTCCAACTGAATTCACCCAGTGAATTTATCATTGTGAATCCTTCTGACATTCCGACTAGGCCTCATTCAAACCCTTTAGTCGATGAACCCTTTTGGACCACAGACATTGTTCGAAGTCCACCGCGCTTGGTGCGGGATCTTTATGGAACAAGAATAGGTGCCAACGCGCTTATCGCCTACACCGTACCCTTAAACCATTTTACTGGTACTACCATTTTTTTAGCCACACCGTCCGTTGGTCCAAACACATCGTCCATTGGCCCAAGGTCCACTTTTTCTCTCCAGATGGCCCATTGTACAATGGTCCCTCATGTGCCGACTATTCCTGTCGATAATGTGGTGGTTAGCCAAGTTGCAATTGGCACACCAATAACACCTGGACCTTCATCATCACTCCCTTTTGGGTATAGAGCACTGAATTCTTCCGTTGTCACTACTACCCAAGTTATGCCTAGAAGTTCTATACCTATACAAAAACCCAGAGGAACTGGTCTTGGTAGCTTTAATCCATTAAGCAGCACCGGTCAGTCGTCTACGTTTGGCTCCCAAATTCCTGGAACTCTACCTTAAGTTGGGGGGCAACCTCAATCCGGAGCCTACCATCAACCATATGGACAAAATGTGTCTACCACACCCAATCCATAGAACATCCCTTTTCCAGAAAACCCACAGTTCTCTGGGGGACACGATCCTCAAGCTCCACAACAATCTCTTCCCCCTCAAGGGACTCATCTATATCCTCCTTATGGAAAAACGCAAAATCCGTCTTATAATCCTGAAAACCCATCTGGTTATCCTCCGCTCGCACATGTTTATCAAAACACCTCAAATCCTATGTAACCTGGTCAACACCAACCTTATACAAGAGGGCCCACTGGTTACAATTATCTGTCTAACCCAGTGTATGGTCCTACTAGTGTTCCTATGCCACACCAGTATTACCCACAGGTTAATCGACAACTACCTTTCCTAGCGACTCTGGACCTCCCAGACTTGTCTCGGTTAACGAATGATCCTATTTTTCATTCCCCGGTTTGGCCAGCTATTCCAGCTAAACTTCCTTCTGATATTCCAAAATTCGCCGGAATGTCCGGAGAAGACCCAAACAACCATGTAATGACTTTCCATCTGTGGTGTTCATCCAACTCCCTCATGGATGATTCTATACATTTGCGTGTTTTCCAACGAACGCTTACGGGTTCTGCAGCAAAATGGTATATTGAACTACCCCATGCTTCTTTTCACGATTTTAACTCTCTCGCCATGTCCTTCCTCACACACTTCCAACTACCCATTCGATATGATACGGGTACCAAACTATTGACCTCCCTTCGTCAGACAACCTCCGTACATATCTTTGATGATATTCATGAATGGAGACGACGACGAAGGCTAATCAAAGCAGTCATTCCTGACCAATTATTAGCAGAATGGTTCACTAAATCATTGTTACCCTAGATCGCTCACGATGTTGCTATGGGTGGTGTAGTCACCGAGGAAGAAGCTATTTCTTGAGCTTAGTACTTAGATTTGGTTTTTTCGCAATCTAGTACTATGTACGAGTTGATACCAAATGCTACCCGTGCCACTAATGATCCATCCAAACCATCGTCTACCTCGCACGTGGATGGAGTTATTGGCTCCGTCAAAACCCAATCTCCTTTCTAGTCGACTGGAACAACCCAACGGTCCACTTCGATGCCTGCCCCTAGTTTGACTGCACCCTCTTCTACCCCCCCTCAAACTCAGGTCTCTTAGGTGAATACGGTCAAGTCGACCCCTTCACAAAAACCTGGGGGCAAGAAGAAAGCAAGAAATAAACTAAAGAAAAACAACAACAATGGACAACCAAAAAATCAACCTCAAACCCCTACTGCCAGAAAACAACCACAATGAAAACCAAAATTCCCATGTCTCATTTATGGTGATGATCACTACACCCGAGACTTTCCACATCATGTTGAAGTGGCCAATATATTTAAGGGAAATTCACAACCCGCTGTGCTTACTCAGCCTTTTCCATAGCAACAATACTTGGTTGCTCAAACCCCCACTCCAGGGGGTAGTTCCAACCAATCCCATGATGAGGCCTCTAAAAGTGCCCACATTTACATGTTTAATAGGATTAATCTGGCCACTCGTACTACGACATATAACACACCGATTAAACTTGAGAAGCCGAAGACTACTAACGGATCATCACCAGACCTATTACCATCTTCCGTTAGTCTTCCGTCTGCTAGCCCTCCGTCCGGACTACTCCAGATCGAGAAACCTTCATTTGACTCCATCTTACACCCTCCTAAGAGCACCATCTGGAAATCTACTTTCAATTCTATTTCACGGGCCACCCAAAATAACAACATTGTTGAAGATTTGGCTCAAGCACCGTGTGCTATGTCTACTTTGGAAGTTCTACAACACTATCCCAGCCAACGTAGAACGCTCTTGGATGCCATCGGTGCTTTCGATCCTGAGTCGTCTAATAACCTCACATTTAATCTGGATGATCATCAATCTCGACTCTCCCACCAACTAGCTTTTCAAATCGATGTTGTTGTTCACAATCAACAAATCCACCGAACTATCTTGGATGAGGGAGCCTCTACTTGTGTCATGTCTTTAGCTTGTTGGAAAGGCTTAAAATCACCTGCCCTTAACAAATCCCCTACGATGTTACATGCTTTCGATGGGTGAGTTTTTCATCCTCATGGACTTTTACAATCCTTATCCATTCAGTTGGGCGAAAAAACTGTTACTGTTGATGTCGAGGTGGTCGACACCCCCCTTGATTATAAACTACTACTTGGAAGAAGTTGGTTCTATGCTATGAATGTCATTTCCTTGTCGGTAATTTGATGTGTACAATTCCCCCATCAAGGAAAAATTGTCACTATCGATCAACTAGATTTCTGTACACCTGACGCTCGTGCTCCTGTCACCAACAACATTCCTCTTTTGGGAGACCAACCAGTTACATATGAAAGCATTGGTGTTGGCTTGTTAAAAGATTCTATCCTTATGGGTACCTTCCCTACACCACTTCCACCCACCGCACATCATATTACCACTGTCAATATGATTTTGACTATGCCTTATCAATCTTTGGAATCATCTGACCCTTGGATTGTACCTAGTCCTATGGAA
Source organism: Picea mariana (assembly GCA_032191745.1). Classification (NCBI taxonomy): domain Eukaryota; kingdom Viridiplantae; phylum Streptophyta; class Pinopsida; order Pinales; family Pinaceae; genus Picea; species Picea mariana. The sequence continues at coordinate 5,000 of JASDQU010355893.1, forward strand.
TTCGATGTGCTAGGTGACACCATGCCACTTAGCCCAGCCAAGGCTGCATACGTAGCTATTCAATCTTCTTCTCCCTCCCTAGACAATCCCCATTTATTGGCACCCGATGCCTACTCGATGCCATCATGGTTGGATTCCCTATCATCTACAATCGATTATATTTCCTAGATTTTCCCTTCCGACGAATCTATAATAGAGATGCTTAGTATTGACGATGTACCTTGGGATGATAACCATCATCGATCCTCTTTTCTTCCACCTCTACAAGAAATTCACAAAGACATACACTATGTCTTCCCTCCTGATGTTATCGATTCTCCACAATCTCCCATCCTCACACAAGATACTCTTTCTGAGGGGAATATGGGTAATATATCTACTACGATCATTATTGATATTTTGATCAAAAAAGGCATTGTGGAAAACATTAACCTTGGTGCTAATTGCACACCTAAAGAAGTGGTCTCTTACACTGCTCTGTTTAAAGAATTCTGCGATGTCTTCGCTTGGAGCTACAAGGAAATTCCAAGAATCGACCCCTCGATCATCATGCATGAAATCAAGACTTACCCTGGTGCGAAACCTATTCGACAGAAACTTCATCCGGTTCATCCCAAGAAAATTGCAGCTATAAAGGCAGAAGTTGAGAAACTTTTAAAATTTGGCTTTATTTATCCCGTCCCTTTGACAGAATGGGTCTCCAACCTTGTTCTGGTTGCCAAAAAACAAGGAACCATCCGTGTCTGTGTTGACTATTGGGATCTCAATAAAGCTTGTCCAAAGGACAACTACCCTATGCCTTCATCGACCAAATCATTGATAATTACGCTGGGAGCATAATCTTCTCTTTCATGGATGGCTTCTCCGAGTATAACCAGATTGAAATTTTACCTGCTGATCAACATAAGACAACCTTTATCTACCCATGGGGAGCTTTCACCTATCGAAAGCTACCTTTTGGTCTCAAAAATGTTGGTGCTACTTTCCAGCGGGCCATGTCATATGCTTTCCACGATATCAAGCATATTGCAGAACCTTACCTCGACGACTTACCTGCCCACTCATCCAATCGATCAGATCACGTTGATCACTTACGAGATATTTTTCTTCGATCTCAGTTTTACCGTATCCGTTTGAACCCACATAAGTGTATTTTTGTTGTCAAATCTAGCTGACTCCTTGGTTTTGTTGTCTCTAAAGATGGGATTCAGGTGGATCCCTTAAATATTAAGGCTATTCTGGCCTTACCCCCACCTACTAGTTTGAACCAACTCCAAAGTTTGCAGAGAAAAGCAAACTTCCTTCGCTGTTTCATTTGTAACTACGCAGAGATAACTAAAGGATTCATGCGGTTGCTGCAGAAAAAAACCCCTTTCATCTGGGATGACATCGCTCAATAGTCATTTGATGCTATCAAGCATGCCTTGACCCGCACACCCTTGTTGCACCCTCTAGAGTATACAAAGGACTACATCCTTTACTTAGCTGCCTCCACTTACACTATTGCAATGGTGTTAGTTCAACAAGACCCCAACGGTGAGGAAAATGTGATCTATTACTTGAGCAAGAGTCTATCTGGACCCAAACTTCGATATTCACATATAGAGAAACTGGCTCTGGTGTAGTGTCCCCAAGGCAGAGCCCCGATGTAAACCATGCTCTGAAAGAGATTGTAAATATGTGCTATAGGCTGGTGAGCCAAGTTTTGTATAAGCTGTAGGCTTATGAGTTTTATTAGGCCAGGGAGCCAAAGTGTTGAAGGCCAGGAGCCTATGATATACTTTTATGTATGCAGGTCAACTAATAAAATATAAATACTGTCAGTGCAGACCGACCACGATGAAAGAGTGATGGGGGACTGAGCGTCCACGGAATGGGCAAGGAACTAGGGGCTAAAAGGTGGAAAAAGGGTTGGTTGTTGAACCTAGGGGCTAAGCCTAGGGGGCTTAGGCCTGGAATAATATTTTAATATTATTTCCAAAAAAAACCATGTGGTATCATATTATGTTATCCTAAGTTCCGTGGAAAAAGGAAAAACGTGTAAATTGGATTTCATGCTGTGGGAACGCATGCAGTCCCCAGGGTGACAAGTGTCAACCCTGGTGCATGCAAACATAAGAGCTGAGAGGAACCGTGTGTGGGGGAGTTTTCTCCATTCGACTGGAACCTCTGAGCATGAACCCGTACGACCTCTGCAGGATTACCCAGTTCATCCTGCGAACCAGAAAAGGCCGGTGTCGTGCTGAGATAGCGCGCACCTTCTGTTCATTCCCGAAGAAGCCGAAAAGCCTGTGTGGATTTCTGAAATACCCTGATATAATTCCTGTCTGAGAGGTTCGAGTCTGAGTGGTTCCTGGCGTGGATTTGCTGTCGCGCGTTTCCCAGAATTCAACACCGTGAGACCATGCGCCATTTTTGAGCTTGTGCGATAAGCCCGTGTCTGTTTCCCAGTTGGATGTTGTGGCCACGCAGAGCTGGACTATGCGTGGCTTACTGGCCAGTGTGAATTCATGTTTATCCTATGTATAACCTCTCTCCAGGAGAGGGAGGTGACTGTGGTTTGAAGAGGCAGGTTTTCAGGCCTGCAAGCAACTCTTTCCAGGTGAAAGAGTTTGTTGGGAAGTGTTTTCTTCCAGAGAGAGTCCAGCACCAGCTACGGGCTCTGAGACTTCCTGATCCGGCCTGTTTCCGAGACCCAGAAGGGGAGGTTAGCATCGATGGACTGTGCGTGTGAAGGTGTATACTCTCGGGCGGAACAGGCATGTGGGGAATGAGGGTCTAGTAGTAGTGGGCGTAAGATGGCATCTTTGGGAAGAATCCTTCYAGATATTTCTGTGWTGTCTTCCCTGTAAYCTCARCCTGAGYCTAGGATTCCTTGCCTTGGGGTGGAGCTCGGTCCCAGCTTGGGGGTGACCCACTGTTGAGCTGATGAACAGTGTGGTCTAAGGCTGGGAGGTTCGTGGAAGGCCTGCACTCAGTTGGTGATTTCTACATCTGTTAAAAGATAAGTATTCTGAATTATGTTTTAAACATGTTTTGGCTGTGATGTATATATATATTATCATGTTTTCCGCTGTGTGCAAATGAGGTGCTGCTGAATACTATGAAATGTTTAATTATAGTAGTAACAATATATGCTTTACTCTGTATTTTAAATGTGTTTATTTGTGCTTAAATGCATGTGGTTATATTGGCCTGTGTTTATTATTAAAAGAGTGTACAGAATATTACAAGAGCGCGTTAAACTTCTTGGTTCTTTAAATAGGTACACTACATCTAGCAGCCATCATCGTTGTTCAGAGATTTCGCCATTACATCTTCCTATGCACCACCATGGTGATTGTGGACTCAAACCCCATGTACCACGTCTTGACATGTCAAGTGCTTGGGGGAAAATACTCTAAATGGATCGTCATCCTTCAGGAATTCGATCTTGAATTTGCGAAGTGCAAAGCCAAAAAGTCCCTGGTGTTTGCAGAGCTCATCTGTGATCTCCCCCATGCTGATGAAGATATCAAACCTAGAGATTCTCTCCCTAACGAAACTCTTTTCCTCATCAGCACCTCTGATCCTTGGTATGGAGACATCCTCCTTTACCTTCAAACCCAACGCTTTCATCCTAACACTTCCCATGAAAATCGTCGACGTATTCGCCACCATTCTCGTCGTTATCTTATCGTCGGCAACACCTTGTATTGCCGTGGTATTGATACTATCCTTTGACGATGTTTAATTCATGCAGAGGATGAATGCGTTCTGAATGATTGTCACCTTGGATCCTGTGGCGGTCACCTCTCAGGGATGGCCACAACCCAACAAAGTTCTACGTGCCAACTATTTTTGGACCTCGATTTTCAAAGATTGTATTGAGGCAGTCAAAAAATGCCCACCCTTCCAAGTTTTCAACAACAAGGCACGAATCCACCCTACTACACTGCACCCCATTATCACCATCAGCCCCTTTGCCAAGTGGGGTATCGATTTCATGCAATGTAAGACTACCTCAGTCGGGGGGCATGGTTATATAATTCTCGTCGTCGACTACTTTACCAAATGGGCTGAGGCTATGCCTACCTTTCTGAACAATGGTCGTACCGTAGCTTTTTTTATTTTTAACCACATCATAACTCATTTTGGTGTACCACGTGCCATTGTCACCGATCACGGTGCACACTTTAAGAACCAGATGATGCATGTCAAGTTGGGTTTTCACCATGAAAACTCATCCCCATACTATCCTCAAGCCAACGGACAAGTTGAAGCTATCAACAAGGTCCTAAAAACCATGATTAAATGCATGGTAGCGGAAAATAAGACATCCTGGCATCTACAACTTTTCTTCGCTCTCTGGGCTTACCGTACTTCCATGAAAACTGCAACTAGGTTCACTCCTTTCCGGTTAGTGTATGGCATCGAAGTCATTTTAACAATCGAGTGTGAGATTCCATCTCTGAAACTTAAAGTAGAACTCCTACCCCATACTTTTGCCTAGGAAGAACGTTTCTTATATCTGACCAAACTAGATGAAACATGTCGTGATGCCTCTCTCATTAACGAGGCACATCATAAATGGATAAAAATTCAATACGACAAATCCGTCCATCCTCAGACTTTTGCAGAAGGAGACTTAGTCCTCGTTTATGACCAAGCTCATGACAAACTAGGGACAGGTAAGTTAGAACCTTTGTGGCATGGCCCTTACATTGTGAAACGTGTTTTGCACAGAGGCACCTACGAGTTAGTTGATTATGATGGAATTTCCCTGGGAGAGCCCTGGAATGGGCTTTACCTTAAAAAGTACTATGCCTAGATCACCTAGCATGTGTACTTTGTACATTATTGTATTTTAGTTTGGTGTGTCTGTTTCTTTTGCATGCTCAAGTCTTTACCTTTGCCACTCATAACTGTGCCTTGTGTTTTCATGCGCAAATGACGCCTTCCTTTCCTATCTTTGTCAGGTTTGCGGATGGTGCTAGTCGACACACTCAGAACATTGCTTCGGCAGCATGGGTCATTTACCAATTTGACGAGGTGGTGAGTTCAGGAGGTATTTGCTTAGGACCAGTGACTAATAACATGGCAGAATATCATGTTGTCATCGGACTTTTGACCCAAGCCTCCTCCCTAGGTATCTCTCGTATCATTGTTAACCTAGACTCCCAAATCGTGGTCTATCAACTCAATCGTATCTACGCTATTCGTAATCCTATCCTGCAACGTATCCACCTATAAGTTCGTCGTCTTGAACAAATGTTTTATTATATCGAATACAAACATATTCCAAGAGAACTCAATAATGTTTCGGATTCGTTAGCTAATTACATCATGGATCGGTATCTCGCCCATAGATAAGATTTCATAAGGGAAAACAAATTGTACATCACATGTAAAATAAAACACATCACATTAAAGGCATCATCATGTACAAATCATTTGGCACTGTAAAAACTTGGAACTGTATATATATACATAGCGTGACTAAAAATGTTTTGATTACATCAAAAAGTATTTGGAAGAGAAAAATTATGGGTCTTTACACCCATACAACATCGTCTGACAAGCCATACAAAAAATACAATCACCAGAGAGACTCTAATCTCCCTGTACTACATTGTGTTGAGAGTAACATATCACTACGTGCACTACGTGTCTCAGTAGAGAATTAACATTCTCTGGCACTCCCACAGTGTTCCTCTGCAGATGTAAAGACACTTCTCTCCTCCGTAGAGGAGGAATGCCCATGGTGAGGCCTTGAAGGTTTCCTTCAACCTCCCAGAGACCTATCACTGGTGCCCCCGGATCTGCTGCAACCGGAGCACCCCCACGACGTCCTGGTATCGGTATCTCAGCCGGGCGCATTTCTCCCTTGTCTGCATGTTGAAAACACATCCATTAAAAACTCTTCTACGTACCCAAAAAATATATACATTAAAAAACTTAAAAAAAAAACAAAAACTAGACAAGGTGTTGCTTAGTCTCTCACCTGACACATCCCAATCTTTCCCCGCGGGTAGAATCAAATCCATGCTCCTGCGAAAGTCCACCTCATCATACGGGAAGTATTTGATCCAAAGATACTAGCATCTCATCCAAGTGAAGAAGTCAACAGCTAAATGGAACTCTAACTCTACCACTAGTCTCAGAGACAGACTAGTCCACCATTCCATCCATGGTTCTTCCACTGGTCATACTGCCAATGCTAGCTGAGGCTGCATCTAAGGGATGTGCTCTAAGAAAAATGAGACCAAGAAAGAGCCGTATCCAAACTGTTTCTGCCCCATCCTACATCGTGAAACTTGTTCCTTCACATTCCGAAGAAACCTTGTGCTCTAGTTAAACAGTGTTGGCTCCAAACACTGCACGCCATAAGCTACCTGTGATCTTGACGCCATATGTGCGCTAGTTCTTCCTGTCACACTCGTGATGGAAAACAAAATAGATCGAATTGTTGGTTGTGGAGCCTGATTATCTTCCTGATTCAGAGGTCCTTGCTTTCAGCCGTGTTTATACCCCATGAAGTATTTACACCCCAGAAGTATGTACACTCTTCCACGCGGGGGAGTGCAAAGGAGGGGTACCCCCTCTGTGGGGTCCGGGGGGGATATCCCCCCGGCTGGGGGGTCTGGGGGAAAGCGGGCCCCCAACGGAGGTTCGAGGGCATCGTCCGCCGATGCAAAAATTGCCTTAAAAAAGTATATTGTAATTTCATTGTAAATCTGGACCATTCATTATAAGGTCGCAGATCTAATGGTAGAGATTATGTTAGGGTTTTTTCCCTAGAAGGCAACCCTCTTTTATGAGGGAAATGTATTGCGGCTATGTACGAGTGTGAATATTGTATTCTGAGAGAGGAGACTGTGAGAGAAAGAAGAGGAAGTTACAGCGGGTTTTGCTGTAGGTTTTATCCCTTCATTTTGCTGGATAATAATAAAGGAAGGACCTAGCAATTTCTTTGGTGGATGTAGCCCACACTGGGTGAACCACGTAAATCTATGTCTCTCTTTTATTGTGTGTGTTTTTTGTTTCTGCATTTGTTTTATTTTATTGCTCTGCGGTCCTCTTTTT
>JASDQU010355895.1:0-11987 GCA_032191745.1 Picea mariana
AAGTACCGGGACTCAAACGCCTAAGGTTCCACCACAAGTGTCAGTTGTTGGATGCTAGGTAGACGTGGGTAGTTGATCCACCCTACGTCACGATTTCGTCAGTTCGAAACTCGGGAAGTTGTTGGGAAGTTCTTTGAAACCTCCCGAAATGAGAAGTTGTGAAGCACCCTTTTTGTTAGGCGAGTGGTCACAACCCACGATCATGTGGGTTGGGGACTAAGAGAGAAGGGGATAATCACCACAGGATTGTTACAGAGCTGAGAAGAGCTCGGAAAATTCGTGAAATCTGAACGTTTCTTAAAAACAGACTCGATTTATGAATTCTGTGGGATTTGTTTTTAAGGAATGATGGCCTGACAAATTTCAGTTGTCTGCACATTGTGTTTGCAAAAGTTAACAACTGTCAGAAGTGAATAGAGTTGGCACATAGTGCAGGAATGGAGGAAGCAGAGACTGCTTCTAGTTCAGAGAATGAAGCAAAAGGAATGGATGTCCATTTGGGAGTTGAAGGATCAGACTCCAATGGGCATGGAGAAGAGATAGATAAGGAAGGGCATATGATGAAAATCATTGAAAAATTGCAGAAAGATGCCCAAACTCACTGAAAATATAGCAAACAGCTCAGGATAAATAAGGTGAATTCAACTTAAAGTTGATGAAGAGTCTGGAGAGAATAGAAACGAAGTTGGACCAGGAGAGAGACTCGATCAAAATAGGGAGTCACTCGACTTCTGAGGGAAGAAGATCAAGGAGTGTTGAGAAACACCATCATCACTCCCAAGATTTCTCCAAGAGGAGGGCACACAGTAGTTCAAGCCCATCTCCTACCAAAAACCATAGGATATATGGAGTGGATGAACTAAAGGGAGAAATGAACAATATTAAGCCTCCTGCATTTGATGGAGAACACAAGAAGGAGGAAGATGTCGAAACATAGTTGCTTGGCATGAGGAAATATTTCCAACTGCACAATTATTCCTCTCATGCAGAAGGAAGAATTGCAATGTATCAACTGAAGAAAAAGGCATCCATGTGGTGGGATCAACTTGTGCAGGTGTAGCACATTAAAGAGAAATATATCACTTGTAAGGAATTCAAGAGGTATTTCGAGAAGAAATACTTAACTAAAAGATACTATGATAGAAAGATGAAAGAGTTATTTGAACTCAAATTGGGAAGCATGACCATTGATGAATACGAACAAAGGTTTTTGGAATTACTAAAGTACGTTATGTTCATCAAGGATGAGACTATCAAGATTCAAAGGCATTTGAGTGGACTGCCACCTTCCATTGGGGACAAGATCCAGTATGATGACCCAAAAACTATGGAAGAAACGATAAGAAGAGCAAAATTATCATATGTGCAACAAAGAGAGAAGCCTACTTTCCGGAAGGCTTGGGAAGACAAGAATAAATTCAAGATGGATCAGAGGAAGAAGGGAACTAAGCCACCCTTTTTCAGAAGCATTCCTCAAGGACAACCATCTTTTAGAGAGCCCAGGAAGGTTGAAGTGGGTGGGAAAATGCTAAGACCGCCACCTATGGAATGTTGGGGTTGTAAATAAAAACATAGGTACAGAGATTGCCCCCATAGAAATGATAAAGTGAGAGTTGTCCATAATGTACAACAGGCTGAAATAGTGGAGGACATGGGCAATAGAATGCCAAGGAACTACGCAACCCTGGACAACAGGCAAGCTGAATATCAATCGCACATGATTGAAGTGGAAGGTATGATTAACAACCAACCATTTACTATTTTAATTGATTTGGGGGCTAGCCATAGTTATATAGATCCTAGAATGGTGGAAAGTTTTCATCTTTAGAGAAGTAAACATGAAAAGTCTTGGTTAGTGTAGTTGGCTACAGGAACCAAGAGGAAGGTCACTGAGTTTGTTAAGTCATGTCCTGTGGACATGAATGGACTGAGCAAAAAGGTTGAATTTAATGTTCTACCTTTAGGTTCTTATGACTGTCTAATTGGGATGGAGTGGTTGGACCAACACCATGCCATCTTGGACTATCATAATAAGGCATTCACTTGCCTGGATGAGGAAGAGAATCAAAGAACAATCCAAGGAATTCCCAGAGTTGTTGCTATCAGAGAAATCTCAACAATGCAGGTGAAGAAGTGTTACAGAAAAGGCTGTCAATTATTTGCAGCCCATGTGGAGGAAACACCTAAGGATAAGGTGTCAAGTATTGGAGATCATGCGGTACTAAAGGAGTTTGAATATGTATTCCAAGAGGTACTAGGACTACCCCCAAAAAGCGATATTGACTTCTCTGTAAACTTAATGCCTGAAGCGGCTCCAGTGTCAAAAGCTCCTTACATAATGAGTACGCTAGAGCTAAAAGAGTTGCAATTGTAGCTTGAAGAGATTTTGAAGAGGGGGTATATATGCCCAAGTGTGTCACCTTGGGGTGCCCCGGTTCTGTTTTTGAAGAAGAAGGATGGGACGCTGAGATTGTGTATTGATTTCAGACAGTTGAGCAAAGTAACTGTAAAGAACAAATATCCTCTACCGAGGATTGATGACCTCTTCAATCAGTTGAAGGATGCGAAGATATTTTCGAAGATAGATCTCAGGTCAGAATATCACCAATTAAGGATAAAGGATGAATACATCATCAATACCGCCTTTAGAATAAGGTAGGGTCATTACGAGTTCACAGTGGTGTCATTTGGACTATCAAACGCACCCATTGTTTTTATGTTCTTAATGAATGGTGTATTCAGGGAAAATCTAGAAAATTTTTTCATAGTCTTCCTGGATGACATTATGGTGTATTCCAAGTCATAGGAAGAGCATGAAAAACATCTTAGGATGGTTTTACAGGTGCTACGAGAGCACCAACTATATGCCAAGTTGAGAAAGTGCTTGTTTTATCAGGAGCAAATCCATTACTTGGCGCATATTATTTCGAAGGAAGGGATAGTTGTAGATCCTGAGAAGATTGAGGCCATCAGAGAATGGTCAGCGCAAAAGAACATGACAGAAGTCAGATCCTTTATGGGTCTATATGGTTATTACAGAAGGTTTATCGTAGATTTCTCGAGGATAGCTCACCCTATCACTTCCTTGCAAAGGAAGGAGAAGAAATTTCAGTGGACAAAGGAATGTGAGAAAATCTTCCAACAATTGAAGCAATTGTTAACCAGTGCTCCAATCCTGAGGATCGCAGATCCAAATGAAGATTTCGTGGTGTGCACAGATGCATGCAAAGAAGGACTAGGAGGATTCCTCAGTCAAAATGGACTCGTAATCTGTTATGAATCCAGAAACTTGAAAGAGCACGAAATGAACTATGCAACTCATGATTTGGAGTTGGCAGCCATAGTACACACTATAAAGAAATGGAGGCATTACTTCATGGGAAGGAGGTTCGAAGTAAGAACAGACCATAGCAGTTTGAAGTACTTGTTTGATCAACCAACCTTGAACACTAGACAGAGTAGGTGGTTGGAGTTTCTCTGTGAGTATGATTTTGATATCAAGCATATCAAAGGGAAGGAAAATAAAGTGGTTGATGCACTCAGCAGGAGAGTGCATGAATTACATGCTACAACCATTAGCATGTACCGAACTGATATTAAAAGCAGAATTTTGGAGGCTTCAAATATAGATTTGCAATACAGGTATTTGGTAGCAAAGCTACAGCAGGGTAAGATGCCACAAAAAGTGTTGATTTATAAATTGGAAACTGATGGAATACTTTTGTACAAGAAAAAAATTTGTGTACCTAATGTCCAGGATTTGAAACTTGCAATTTTGCATGAAATGCATAATGTGCCTTATGCAGGGCACCCTGGATATCCAGAAACTATGGCAGCAGTCAAGAGCCATTACTTTTGGCCATGCATGAAGAAAGAGATTGATGAGTACATCACCAAATGTATGGAGTGCTAGAAGGTTAAAGCTGAGCACCGACACCCAACAGGATTTTTGCAACCTTTACCCATTCCTTAGTGGAAGTGGGAAGTGGTGACAATGGATTTCATCACCTGATTGCCCAGAACAGGCAAGAAACATGATTCAATCATGGTGGTGGTGGACAAGCTTACAAAAGATGCCCATTTTATTCCACTAAAGACTACTCACAAGGCAACAAATGTTGTTGATATTTTTATGAAGGAAGTGGCATGATTGCACATAATTCCCAAAACAATTGTGTCTAACAGAGACTCAAAATTTACCTCAAATTTCTGGAAAGGGTTATTCAAGGGGTTCAAAACGATCTGAACTTCAGTACAACTTATCATCCTGAGTCTGATGGGCAAACAGAGCGGGTGAATCGAGTCATAGAAGACATACTAAGGATGTATGTGATGGAAAAACCATGTAAATGGGAAGACTACCTACACTTGGTAGAATTTGCCTACAACAATGGGTATCAAACATCATTGAAGATGAGCCCATTTGAAGCACTTTATGGAAGAAAGTGAAATACTCCGGTGAGCTGGGATAATCTAGCTGATAGGGAAGTAGTTGGGCCAGAGTTTCTCAAGGAAATGGAAGAACAAATGCTAAAAATTAAGCGGAATTTGAAAGTTGCCCAAGACAGTCATAAAAGTTATGCTGATAAAAATAGAACCCACAAAGAGTTTAAAGTGGGTGAGCATGTTTTCCTGAAAGTAAAAGCCAATAGAATTTCCTTGAAGCTGGGGAACTACACCAAGTTGACAGCCAGATTTTGTGGGCTATTTGAAATCCTAGAAAGGATTGGGCCAATTGCATATATACTTGCATTACCTGCATCCATGACAGTACATAATGTATTTCATGTTTCATTGCTTAAGAAATATATACCTGATGCTAATCATGTAATTTATTGGAATGACATTCATGTGGAGCAAGAAGGTGTCCTGCAAGTGCATCCTATGCACATATTGAACCAGAAAAGCAAACAACTCTGGAATCGAGCCATAGGGCTTGTAAAGGTCCAGTGGACCTAGTACAGTCTTGAGGATGCGACATGGGAGCATAAGGATGCTATGCGGGCAGAATACCCGCATCTTTTTGAATATTTGGAAAATCTTGTTGATGTTGTGTGAAAGTTGCACTGAGAACATTACAAAAATAAGGGGAGGGGATTGTAATATCCCTAAGAAAGAGCCCTGTTGTAATCATGTTTTGTAGGTTGGTGAGTCGAGTATTGATAAGCTGGTAGGATTATGTGTTTATTAGGCCGGAGAGCCTAAGTGTTAAAGGCCAGGAGCCTGTTTTTGTAAATGTAATATGCATAACATTAATAATATATAAACATCGATGCGTGCCGACCGACCACGAAGAAAGAGTGATGGGGGACTAAGCTTCCTAAGATTGGGTAAGGGAGAGGGGGTTGAAAGGTTGGAAGAGGGGCTAAGCTTGAGGGCTTAAGTCCTTGAATAATAATTTTTTATTATTCCAAAGCTATGTGCAAAACATGTTATTTTTATCCTAATTCTTGGGAGGGTTAATGCATGCAACTCCAACGTGTGCAAAAAGGGAACGCATACTTGATATAGTGCATGCAACTTCATCGACGAAATGTGTTGGCCCAGGCACATGCAATTTAACCCAAGAATTGAGTCATGAGGGGGGTTCATCCTCCATTCAGTCGTCAGCTGTCTAAACTGTTTGGGAGTCTTTGAATGACCTCTGCTTAATTTTCTTGTCATGCAATCCTGAAAAACAGAACCAGAAGTCGACTGGTGTATTCCTGTGAATTTTTTGGCCCTTGTATTTGTCTTTTTCAACATTCATGCATGCAACTAAGACCCAAAATCCATCACCTGAGTCATTATGTGATTCTTCCATACTCCACCTGAGTTCACTGGAATCCTTCCCGAGAACCGTTTTGTCTCTGCAATGTACCTCTGCATAGCCATGCACCTCTGAAGTCAACCTGCATCTTCTATGAAACCTGAGCAATTGTCTATGTCATGTGTGTGATAACTTTGGGTTTTTGTGGCCATGCATTCCCTTGGCTAAGTGTTATTGGCTATCGTCATCTGTTCCTTACTGAGCCTTGTTGGCCTCCTTGCGCTGGAACAGAGCTGAAGAAGCAGGATGTCAAGCTTGTGTGCAACACTCTCTCCGGGTGAGAGAGGTGTTTGTGGTTGAAGAAGTAGGTTTTCATGCTTGTGAGAGACTCTCTCTAGGTGAGAGAGTGCACAGAGGAAGTGAGAACTCCTTGAAGGGGTCCTGTAGCTGCCATAGAGATCAGAGAATTCCGATCTGGTCTATTGTTGAAGCCCAAGGCAAGGGAGGTTTAGCAGTCAAAGGACTGTCTTGGTGATAGTGAAGGTGTATACTCCTGGGGTGGGACAAGCATGTGGGGAATGAGATTTTGTGAGCAGTGGGCATAACTGGCTCCTGGGAGAGAATACTTCCTCATAAACTATGTGTCTTTCATTGACCTTGCCTAGCCTAGGATTCCCTTGCTCGGTGGAGCTTAGTCCCAGCTCGGGGGTGACCTACTAATGAGAGTGATGAGAAGCATGGTCTAAGTCTGGGAGGTTCGTGGAAGGTCTACACGCAGTTGGTGGTGTATTACAGTTTCAAAGATAAGTATCATTATGTGTTTTAATTATGTACTTAATTAAAATGCATGTTCTGTGATACTTGTAATATTATCATGTATTTCGTTGCAAGTTTGAATTGTTGTTAATTCTATTTAATTATGTATGACAACAGTAAATCCATGTCAAATGTTTTAATTTTATTTAATGCTTATTCTTTATAAATAATGCATGTCATATATTTAAGTATGAGAATGTTTCCACGTAGTAGTGTTTCCCGGCAAGTGGGTTGATGGTCGGGAACGTTACACCTTCGGGGAATCGAAGGGTTAAGAACGATAAGGGTTGTGAACTCATGAATCCCCGAACTAGAAAAATCCTTCCAACCGTTAGATCATGGGGAATAATTCGGGAGCAATGTGAGCCTTTGATCTAAGGATCCATTGGCAACCCTTCCCAACTATTCAATCAACTAGTGGAAGGACAATGTAAGTACTTCGGTGAAGTCTTACTTTAGGATTCTAAAACTTAGGAACTTGGAGACTTCAGGACTCAGGTATATTTGACATGTTGGTGCACAGGCCAAACGCCGAAGCGTCGAAGGCTGGAGTACGTGGCGGGAGTTCTAGAACTTTGAAACTCTGGGACTTCGGGAGATTTGAGGATGTAGGAAGGTGTGTTAAACACCAAAGAACCGAATTGTCGAAATTCCCTCTTCGAAGTGTCCAAATTTGATTGAACGAACCGCGTACATCACAGTGGTGGCATGCCTGGGATCCAAAAATATCTTTTAAATGACTATGGTTGAGTTATTATGCATATGTTAAATTACCATTTAGGAAGTTACTGAAAGAGGAAAAATTAAAGAGGATACATAACAACCATCAAGCAATATACAGATATAGAAATGAGCATGAAGAACAACAAACCATAAACCCCAATGTGATAACAGAGTTCAACAATCTTGCCTATGCCTTCGGGCCTTTGTCTCAATGGGTGAGGCTTTCTTATTTCTGTTCAAAATATTTAAAAGTACATCACATAAGTGCCAAAAAGGTTACAAATTGATCATTTCTTGTTCTACCAAATCTCTAGAACCCAGTAAAACTGACGGCACTAAAATTGGATGACCGGAGCTCCCAGAAATGGCCCACAAAGGTGCTCTCCTCAATAGCTTTCGTACATAAAAATGGCTTTGGCTTGGAAAAATCTTCAACATAAACCTATCCTGAACCTCCTCTATGGCTCTGAGAACCTCTGGTTTTTATAGGCCTGAAGTTGGTAACCATCTTCCAACTTCCCCCCAAGATCTAGCCTCAAAAAGGGCCCAATATCCCCCAATATTGGCCAAAAAACTCTAAAAATTGTTGAATAATCAATAAAAAACCATATAATAATGTCAAATAACCCACTTCTGGCACATATTACGGGTGCAACCCATTTTTCTTGGGCTACTAGTTGTATGGAGGGTCTCCATGTGGCCTCAGGCTAATCTTCTGATGCGCTAGCTTCCTTTTTGTTTGGCTCTAGGTCATGTGGCCTCGCCCTAGTCCTACGCGCGCACACCCTCCAATCCGGTGTAGTCATGTTCTACAACCCTGAGTCATATAGGACGGTGATGTGACCAGGATCTGGGGGCTAGCGCATATCCATAACCACACCAACTATTTTTAGACTGGATCGTGGTCATATATCATCAATCGCATGGTAACATCAGGGGTTGGTGCTAGGCCCCAGTCCTTACTCCGCCCGTATATTCAACCCGTCAAACTTAAATACATTCGGTGCCACCATAGGTTAAGACCTAATGCAAGGGTGATATGGCTAGCCCAGACTTGCCAAGTTGTTTTCTCGGACCAGAGGTCACGGGTTCAAATATGGTGAACTCCAAACATTTTTACCATACCAAAATGACCAATAGAGGGGTGCCACATGGCAACCCATGTCTGGGCCACGTGGCACCATACCACTCGCCCATATAATCTGCCACATGTCAAGCGCTCATTCTCCTACCTGTCATGATCTTTTCCCAGTGAGCATACTTTCCACGTCAGCAGACCTACCACGTGTCGAACCTGCCATGTGTCAGACCTGCCACGTCATCCCCTTGCCACGTGTCATATGGACCTGCCACGTCAATCGTACAAACCTGCCACGTGTCAACCTTGCAGTGGTGACACATGTCACTCCCTGACTTGTCCACTTGTATTACAACATCAGCGACAATTGTACCCTGCCACGTTAGTTGTACGGTCGTACGGCCTGTACAGTCAGCTTCCACATGGGACTGTACAGTCATCAAATTTTTGCCTGTTTGAAAAAATGAACAGATCATGATATCTGGAGCATATGATTCTCGTTTGAGCCCATTCAAGTTGCGTTGGGTTCACATCAATGAGGCCTACACACATGTCTATTTTGAAGTCATTCTGAGAACTTTTATTTTTAGGCCTTCCTAGACCCATTTTGGTCTCGAGATCGAATTCGGGATCACACCTCCCCACTAAATACCTTTTGGTCCTCCAAAAGCTTATTGACTAGTCATCAAGTGTGGTTTAGTCCACCTGACTTGTTCTCTATCTTTAAACCTTGTTTTGTGCACCTGTCTCATCAAGATCAATTGTAAAACAATGATGATAACTGACATCATATTGTTAGCTACTTGTACTTTGTCACATCTTACTGAAGCCACTATCATCCATGTTGACAACATTACTAATGATAGCATCAAAAATATGACTGCAAATGAGATAATATGTTTGTAATACTTGCACGACATTAGCTTATCTTGAAGCAAAGTGTGATTGATCTTCCATTCTACAATCATCTCATGTTCTTACTTAAGATCAATTACTTGATTTGAAACAATTATAGGTCTGTTGCTTGCATAAGTTGTCGTTCTTAATTGTTCCATTGTTTGAAGAGATTTATTTTCCTTTAAATGATGAGCATGAACCACATATTCTTTGCCTACTTTGATTAAATGATATTGATTCTTTTCCCTATAGAAGATTTCTTTATGATCATACAAGTAAGGACTACCTAAGCCCACTTCACATTCATTGAGTAGCACCACATCACATGTTACCTCATCCACAAACTTAGATGAAATTGAAAACTTTTATGTGCATTGCTTTGTTATGTGAAATTGATGATTGTTTCTTATCCATTTAAGTGTGTAAGGCTTATGATACATCTGTGTATTTTATCCCAATTTGTTAGCCAATTCCTCCAAAATAAAGTTAGATTTAGATCCACTATCTATCAATGTGTCGACCTTAGTATGTCTCATAATGAACCTTATGTGAAACAATTTACTTCTAGCATCAAATCCATCACCAATTTTACCTGCCAAACCAACCAATGAGACTTTAGATTCATCACCCGAATTTGATCCCAAGTCTGTTGGTCATGTCATTGTTGCAACTATTTGCCTCCCTTTCCTTTCTTTGAACCACTTCGGTCTCTTCTCGGGATGCAATTGCTAGCAATGGTCCTCATCATTCCCCTCTTTCTTGAAATGCTTGCAAGAAGGCTTCTCTTCCTTTCTTGCCATTGAATTTTCCTTCTTGTCATTCCACTCCTTTTGTTCTCTTTCCTTGAAGATGATTCCCTTGATACACCAACCCCTGTTTTCCCTACCTCAATGTATGTCTCTTGAACAGAAACTTCATCAAGATTAGTAGGTCCAAACATGAATACAATATTTCGAATATGTGCAGGTAAACCTCCTATATACTTCATAAGAGTTTCTTGGGCATGTAAAGGAATATCTAACATCAATGCCATTTTACGAAAGCCATCTGTGTATTCTTGCATTGTTTGTCCTTTTCTTATTTTAAGAGCTTTCCATTCAATTAACGCTTTCTCTTTATAACCCAAAGGACAAAATTTCTTTCTAATTGAAGAAATAAAAACTTGCCATGATGGACATACATTACTCACTTGTTGCGTGCCATTTTGCAACTTTCTTTTCCACTAGATGAGTGTTGTGCCTGCAAGTCTAAGCAATGCCAACTTGATATGAGTTTCCTCATCCTTGATTTGTTGCACACTACAACAAACCTCCATCTCTCTGACCCAATTGTCAAGTCTCTCTGCATTAACTTCACCATCATACATGGGTAATTCAAATTTCACATCAAGTTTTAGTAAAGGCATTTCATTCTTATGTTTATGGACATGTTTTCTTGATGTTTTCTTGCGGTGCTTTTAAAACTTGAACTTGAAGAGGAAGGAGAAGGAGGAGGTGAAAGAGGAGGTGAAGGAGGAATTTAAGGAGGATCCTCTCCTTCTTCACTTTTTCCCTTTGAAGATTCACCCAGATTCGGTCTCTTTCATTCTAAGTAATCCTCATACAAAACCTTCATCATCTCCGACATGGCGAAGAAATTTTTTCAAAACTCTTTCTCATCATGAGAAAGTCCCTCTTTCGATGCCATCTTATCTCTTTGAGAAGTTCTCTTTCTCAATCCAATCAATGGATTCTCTTTGTTAGCACCAAAAGTCACCTCTGGATTGTGGCAGAGGTAAGCTTGATACCCATCAGTTTATATGTCACAGGTTGGTTGAAATGGAGGTGGTTAGTGGACAAAACTTAGCACTAGAATGATGTTACAACAGAGAACTAGACCAGAAATGCATAGGGAAGTGAGGGTCATATTAACTTCAGTTAGTGAGTTGAGTTTTAAGGCGAGCAGAAGGAAGACTTGGTGGAAAAATGAGAAAAATACTATTATGGGCATCAGGCCTTCCAGCAGCTTGAAGAAGATAAACTTAGGCTTGATTATGCTTTCGAGCCCAGGTTTCAGACACTGAAATGTGTATTCAAAGGACACAGTTCCAATAGCACGATGATCAAACCTTCATCATCGTGCAGTTGCAACAGCTCAACTAGATCCTCCAATTCCGAGCTATTTAGTGCGAGAAGGAAAAAGGCAACATAGGAAACTAAGTAAAACTGGTGAAAACATTGCAGTGATCAAACCTACATCATCCTACAACATCACAACCCTCGACTGGATCCTCCAATTCCGAGTGTCTTAACACAGTGTTTACAGAGAGATGGAAAGAAGTTGACTTCTATTAACTGAAAGTCTCAAATCAATTACATAACCAGGCATAACTCTAGTGTTAAAACATATTACAAAATGGGAGCTCTGCTCAACCCAAGACCCCTACAAAAATGAAAAAAATGCCTACATATACTCGGAGATAAAACACAACAGCAAGCTCGATTCATCACATTAAAGGCATTATGTTTGCATGCTTACTGACAGACTACACATGCAGTCTCTGGATAGTCATGAACTTCAGTCATACGCAATCGTGCTCCAAAATGGGCCTGCACATGAGTTGACAAGCTTACGGTCCTTGTCTGGATTTTCTATTTATGGTGGAAATGATGTCCAACCACCATCAACTGCTTCATTGGGATCTGGAAAGGCCCCAATCAACTTTGTACCTACAGGACATGGAAG
>JASDQU010355896.1:0-11987 GCA_032191745.1 Picea mariana
AGCCATTTATATGCTCATGTAATAGTGAATATATTTTGAAGGTATGTGAGTTTTTAGAATGTGATATATGAATATGGAAAAATATGAAGGTGACAAAGTATGTATGTAAATGTATCCCTCCCCCCAAACTGATGGTTTTAGCAGTTGTGTGAGATGAGGAAAGGAAGTGAAGTTTTTCCAAAAATTATCATTCTCACTTTTCAAGGAATTAAATGGTTAAAAGTTAGAAAATATCATACCTTAACTTACCCTTTCAAAAATGGATGAGAGTTGTGCACGTGTGGTTGCAATTATGATCTGAAGCTTCTTCTGCAAGTTGTGGATGAAAGATGGATCTATATTATCATATCTATTGCTGGATCTTCTGCTAGATAATCAGATGAATCTGATGAGTTTGCTGAATATGGCTGAAAATGTATAAGGCTTGGAAGGTATACAAAATATAGAAGTTACATTTCCCCCCAGCCTTATTTATTTACTTGTCTGCAAGTCATGACAAACTGAAAAAAACAATGAAAGGAAATCTTCTTCATCTGCTACAAAATATGGGTCTTCAAGTCTTCAACGGTCGATGGCACAAATCTTACTATGTGATTAAATGTGCTGGTGTCGAACATAGCAAGACATTGTTGACTTAGTGGCCATTAATGAATTCCACTAACCAACACGAGAGTTCCCACCATTGATTCCAATGGGAGTCAAGATGCCTAACACATCTTTGTAGGTACGAATAAGTTTGTTGTGGTCGAGTCACCTACAAGATCCAATGAAAAAGGGATATTAATGTACTCCCATTGTTCATTGGCAAGAGTAATTTCCATTAAGGAATGCAAGCCTCTAGGTGTTTTTACAAAGATAATTAGACTCTAGGACTTTGACTCAAATGGTGGAAGGAAGGGTTTATTTGCAAGTGTAGGAAAAAAGGAAACTGACAATGAATATGTAAAGTGGGCCAAAAAAACCTGTAGATGAGCCTTGTTGGTTTTATTGGTGAGTTAGGATTGTATGAAGTGAAGTGTAATGGGAAATGGATAATGACTCTTGCTGGAAAGGAATGAATTATGGCATAAAAACTTTCAAATATAGCAATGGAATGCCAATTCTCAAACATAGCAAATCTGCTCCTGAATTCTGCTAAAAATTGTTGAGTTTGACTAGTCTTTGACCAGGCACTTGAAGATGTCGAATTCAAGTGTGGATAGGTTTTTCACCATCCTTGTACATTTAGGAACAAACCCAGCTCTTCCAATTTTTCTAATCTGTCATGCAACATGTCAAACGATTAAACTATTACAGGAAGTTGCAAAAACTTGTAATTTTCTGAAATTTTTGGTTATAATCATGGACTGGTTCTTTAGAGTTTCTCATGAAATTTGTCTTTGAAAGACCAATTGTCGTCACAATGTAATCTCCTTATTGATCACTTGATTATCCTATAAACTACAAAAAAACTTGGAAGAAAGAAAACATAAGTGTATTCAAGAAAAAATGCCCAATTCCTTCATGATTCTTACGCAAAAATTTTGTACCAAATAAAACAGATTAAGAAAAATCAAAGTGTTGAAATTAACTCTATTCATGATATTAGTATCAATCCATTCTGAAATAAATAACCATGAAAAGTAAATTTACTCCTTGTTTTTGTCAGATAACACATGTGCATGGCAAAGAGCTCAGCATTATAGATTTTTTTTGTCCAGCAGATTAGTACGTTAAACATCCAACCTAAAAAATCCCTTTGATAACATGACTTCTTCCATCAAAATTCCTGCAACCTGCTGCACTAAAACCTTCTGAATTGGGCACACAGCCCCAAAATCTTCTTCCAATGAGAGCATACATGCCTCAGGGTCCAAAGTGGCCTTCAAAAATCTTTTAAACCTCCATACTCAGATTTCAAAAATGGACAAAAAAAAAAAAAAACTTCAAACTATGTCATTATGGGCATTTAAAAGGATTATAATCTGTAGCCATTACCTGTCCATACTTCCCTTTCAGATTCTCATCATCATCCAATTCATAATTTTCTCTTGCATTAAGAGTAAGCATCTGGCAAATCAGCCAAAACAGAGAGGTATCCAAAGCTAGGAAGGCGGCTCCACCAAATAGGCCAGTCTTTGCAGTTGGGCAGTCAGATTTTGGGTTTAATCCATAAAAATCATAAACTCATTATGAGGATGAGCATGGTAGGCTTATTAAACACACAACTAAGAATATGAGAATATTCGATCACCATAGCTACCTCATGCAACCGACTAGAGTGTCATACATTCTCCGATTTTGGCTTTCCAAAATGGTACTTCTTAATGAAATCGACTCTTTGAGGGAGAAACTCGACTGTGCCCATTTTTTAAATTAAACTCGAACATATAAATTCAAGGTATTCATGTGAAGCTTTGCTTCCAAATTTAAGTGGCCCAAGGGCAACAAAACCAGGAGGAAGGGACCACTTCTTAGTGCCACTGTAAGGACTGTGACCCAAATTTTCCGTAACACCAAACTCACAAGCATTATAATAGGATCATGAAATAGAAAGATGTACATGATTAAACCTGTGAGCTATGATCTAATGATAACACATAGGGCACCTGATATGATTGTTTCAAAACTAGTGGTTTGAAGAGTTCAAAATATCAATCTCCCAATAGTCCCTTCCTTGTATATCCCCACCTTTTATTTATAATATATATTTAATCCTCATAGGTGTTGATTTAGGAAGCCAAAGAGAAGCTTATTCACGTCCTCTGGAAATTTCTCTAAATAAAATGGCTCCCTTCCGAAAGATATTTGATCTCCAGATTAGGCACGTCAGACTTTAGCGTTTCACGTCAGACTAGTGTCAAAAAGGAAGGAGCTTGAATAGTGGAGTCCCTGAAATGAGCCAATCTTCCCCAATCCCTTGTGCAGGAAAGGTATGGAACTTGCAGAGGGAAAGAAAATTCAGATTTCTCATACAGACTTGAGTACACCTGAAGGTCATCCACGATGGCAATGGTATGGAAGAATTATAGAGATCCATTTTCTGCCAAGGGTAGTTCACTTCCAGAGAAAAGCGTATATATATATCTGATCACTGTTTTTACATGAAAACATCCAAAATCTGCCAAACCTCTTCCAGGCTACTGCCAAATAGAAGTCTTTTGGGATCAAGTCCGATCTAGCAGAAGATGATTATAGACCCTTCCTTCAATAGTCGTTGAATTTGGATTGGAAGGGATATTTCTTAATAATCCTTCTGAAACTGAAGAAAACATTGGCTTCATTGGAGCCGCCGCTTGGCTGCCATTGACATGATTTTCGGGTTGATCCGCAGAGAAGAAATTAGATGGAGGAAGAGAGGTAGGGATGAATGGCGGTGGCATGGTGGCCAGGATTTCATTACATTATCGATGAAAGATCTCCTCTTAACTATCTAACGGATATGCCTCCCCCCATAATTAGAAAATGAAGGCAATGTTCTCTCATGTTAAACAACTCTATGATCAACACTTTTGTACATGCCACTTGTTAATATATGAATTTGGTCACCTAGGTTTATGACGAGAGCGTCGGGGATCAGCTTCACAGAAATCCAACACTCGTCCTTTCGCACTTGAAGCCCGGGATTTGCAGTATCATGAATTAGAAAGGTTATGCCTCTTGGATCAGAGTGAGATGACAAAACCAATGTTAGATCTGGATCTATACATGCTAGATAATAATCGATTCGAATGCACATGCCCATATTTTCCTTGCCTCCAAATGATTCCATTAAATAGTCTGGATGAAGACCAAGGCTGAGAGAAAATATGGACAACAACTTTAGGGAAAGATCCACCACTTCATTGCAGTATTCTTGCATATGTATCCTTCTTGAAGTGCCCCAAAATCAAGATCATCGCCCTCTTCCCTGTATTCATGTTCAGATACCCTTCTTTTGAAAAGTAGATATTGTAGGTCCAAGACTGCATCATTTTCTGGCCCTGCAATAGAATAAATCTCTATATTTTTATCTGCTGAATTCAAACGCCATGCAGCTCCTGTTGTTGAAGCTTCCAAGCCAATTTGTGCAAGTTGAATTGCAATTCCTTGATCATTGACAGACAAAAGTGGAGGTAATCGGTTCTTTGGAGACACAACTTCCCATTTAGTTCTGATCATGGATGTCCCCTGTTTAGTCACCTTATATCCCTTGTGTTGACCAGGATTTACAGGGATATCAACGTTGAGGAAGAATCCTTGAGGATAAATTCCTTTCACAAGATGGGATAACACAGCATCGATCAGTGGCAAGCAAACTTGAGCAGTTATTCTAAAGTCTATATCATGACTCTTGCCTCTTATCCAATTGTGTACATGGATTTTAAATAAATAAATACCTGAGTCCAGCTTTGGCCGAGATACATTCCCACTTTCAGCAACACCTTGAACTTTTTGAATCGGTTCAGGCCATTCCAGCTTCTCTTTTACAAACGTGTTGGCAGAACCATTTCCGGAATCTGTAGTTTTTTTTTTTAGTTTCTAAATCCATGCCCAGGCAAAAGAATTAACCAGCCTTGTACCGGATTTGATGTTGATTGACTGAACAAACTTTAAGGGCTTAACTAATCTTGTAACCAACCTTTCTCAGGTAAAGGGATTCGTTTAAATCCTTCTAGACATGCTACCTTGTAGAAATTATTTTTTGAATAGGTTTTCAGATTAGCAGATCTGAACGATCGATATTGGAGGTTTGCAAATATGTTATAGTTGATAGAATGCGCAAATCAATTTTCCAGCGAGAGAATTTTTTATTTGAAATAAATCGATAGATTTTCTGATCTTCCTGATCGCACTAAGTGCAGGAAGAGAGCATACTAATCTCTTGATTTATTTTTATTTATGCAGGTTAGCGTGGAAAATTTATTGGTGATAATTTATTATTTTTTATTCTTGAAAATAAGATTAAAAACTTCTAACGACTAACACTTCTAATGATAGCGAGCTCGTTTTATTGTCCTAATTTATTCTATCTAACTTGTTTGAAAGATCTTTTATTTCCTAAGTAAAAGAATGCTTCCAGTGAAGCCATCTACGGATTAAAAATTAAAAAATGCTCACGTCAAGATTTAAAATATTTACCTGATTGTTTGCAAGGATGTGAGTAACATGTCTTATTCTTGGAGTTGGCACAAGGTTCTTTTGAAACTAGTCTTCATTATTGTTCTTGCTCTCCAAGAAGTACCTGTTTATCATCTTTAAATTCTTCATCCGTGGATGGATTAGTTTCTTATAGATTGTTTGTTATTGATTGGTGGGATAGATTGTTTCTTATCCCATCTAATGCATAGTTGGCATTCTTTTCATTTTTGAACATATGAGTGAGCATATTTGAAAAGTGTACAACAATAATAACTATCTCTCAAAATCCTATGTGAAGTGGTTTTAGATGAGAAATTCCCACGAGTCGGTCCATCATGTGAATCTTTTAATACCCTTTCAACATCATTTGTTTCTAAACACCTTACTAAAAACCCATCTTAGTTATTAGTTATTCTAGAAAGAACACCATTAATAAACTAATATTAAGTTTAATTCAACCTTAAACATATTCTTCTTGAATTTAGATAAGTAGGATTTGATCAATGATTAAATAATATTTTGTTTCATAGTAACATGAATTAGTATTGGCTAGGAGACAATATTTCATTGTTTTATTTGAAAAACAACATTTTTCAAGCCCTCATCATCATCATTGATATTGTATTCTTCAATAGCTAATTTTCAAATCCCTTAACCTCCTACAATGGTTGTAGGTTGATTTCAAGGCCATACTCTTGAATGGTTGTTATCCAATTACCTCTTCTCTCCCTAGTTTATTATAAATAATGATCTCACAGCTAAGTGGGGAACAATTACTTTCATGTGACTTTCAAAGATATAATACCTAAAACATTTAATATCCTGAACCACAATGTGTGCTTGCTTTTCAATTTTTGGGTAGTTTAATTCAACACTTTGTAAATTTGTGATCATGAATGATATTGGAAACTCACATTTTGTGTATTTATAGGTGAGCACAAAAACAAGAGAGTGATATAATGAAAATGTACACAAGATTTCCTTTAAAAACTTATCACTATGTAGTATTGGAACAACATTAATAATAACAACCTTGATCTTTTTGAAAGCATCTATTTTTGTTTGACACCATTTAAAAATTGCACCCTTCTTTACCATTTTTTTTTTGTGATGGTTCAATAATTTTCAGTGAAATCAAAGACAAACATTCTCACAAAATTAATCTCACAAAATTAATCTTTATGAATAAGTATTACACATACCTTTTGTTATGAGGCATGGGACTTTGAGTAATGGAATTATTCCTCTCAAAATACATTAATATGTCATATTTTAATATAAAATGCCCAAGAAATTTCCCTTCAATAATTATAATGATACTTTTCTTAGGATTGAGTGAGATTCCATACTTCATGCGCCTTTCAAAAATTTATTTGTGTTATAGATGGTTAGATTTTTTTTTGGAATAAATAGTAACATCGTTAAAGTATACAACAACACTTTTATTGATCAATCCCCTTGAGGAACTATCTATTTCTGATTAGAATGTGTCTCCAACGTTGATTAGACCAAAGCTATTTTTTTTTTCAAGAGAAAAAGGAACAATTTCTTTTAATATCTAAACAAATAATTATATTAGTTAAGTTCTCTTGTCACTTGTTCATCATATATATATATATATATATATATATATATATATATATATATATATATATATATATTACTCATACTCAATTCTATGCATAAAACTAGTAAAAATAATTCCTCCAGTTAAATAAAACTTGCATATTACTATCCTTTTTTGAGAGTTTTTTCAAGTTACCAAGACTTTATACACACATTTCTCTATAAAATTTCAACCAAGACATTATATTTTCTTGAAACTCTTTTAAAATGACTTCATGTTTTTAGGTGTGAGAAGAAAGAGAGAACACTATCCATTGGCTCCTCTAGCTTCAAGACTCCATATTCAACATGTTGTCCGTCTTAGATCCCATCAACTACTATGTTCTATTCTATGTATGTATATATTTGTAAAATAAATGCTTTGAAAAATCCATAAAACTTCTTTCAAATACTATTCTAGAGACTTGAAAGTAAAATTTTGTATTTAGGTGTTTCCTCTCATCCAATTGGTAACAATTAAGTATTCCCCATATACATGAAACCTTTCAATCCCTTTATCTATGGAAAAATTTAGGAAACATCTTAATGTTAATATATCAACAAAAGGCAAACGGATTTAAACCTGATGAAATGTATTTTTAAGAGGAATAGTATACCTCTATCATTGCAAAAATGTTGGCTTCTATTTATCATTAAATAATTCTCCATTTTGAGAAAGCCACATTCCCTAAAATACTATACAAGTTAATTATCCATAGGATTTCAACTCTTTTTTCCTAGAACAATTTCTCAAACATTGTTCAATTGATATAAAAATCCATGAATTTGTGAGACTAATCAACTTCTTCACACCCTTCCATATTTAACATGATAAGGACATTGCATAACTAAGTGTGTGGTGTCTTCTTTTCTCCATTGTATAAATTAAAAAAATACTTGGACCACTTTTTCCCTTTTTTAATCATATCCTATGTCAAAGACATATTTCAAGGGTTATCCATAAAAAAAAATTTAAGTAGATTTTATTTTCTAGATTGTTTACCATCACCAAACCTCTTCTTTCACAATACCAATAATCATTGCTCTATACGTAGTTTATATTTCACCCTTCGGGTCCAATGGATATCCTATTATCCATCTTTGAGATCATATAAAAGTTGTGTCATCATCCTCCAGTGCATTTAAATAATACAAACCTTCACCTCGTAATTGGAATAAGTCATCTAGTGGGAGTAAAGACACATTCCCATAACCTAAGGTAACATGTTTTCCATTTCCTACCCTCTAGGATAAATAATTTCCAATTATAGAAAAGGATAATACTATATTCTTCCACTAATTTGGTACATTTATTATGCTCCTCTTGGTATTTATGATCTAGTCCAAAAAAACTTGGAACTATATACTTTTGTTCTATCACATTCTTCAATGGAATATATTTAATTACTGAATTCCATTCAACTAAAAACTTCCTAAATAAATAAATGAATAAATGTATTTTAGTCCCATACACCCATATCCTTTTTCTTATCTATATATAATCATTTATCCATGGGAATCCCTTGAGTATCATACCTACCTTCCTATAAGAAATTGAATCGCACTTTCCTAAATCATTCCCAAACACATTTACTAATGAAATAAAGTAAATGTGAATACACTTAAATTACATCTAAAATAGAATTATCTAAGGTTAACCTTCATCCCATTTAAATCCATTTGTTGCACCCATGAAAAAATATAGCTTCATTTCTTTCAATCATTTAACCCCAATTTCTTTTACAATACCTATTAAGATTATGAGTAAAACCTAGTTACTTGAATCCTTCATGTAGTTCAATTGCTTTAAATGGAAACAATAAAGATAGTATTTATACAACTCCTTCCCTCAATCCACTGAAAATATATGTAGGTTATTTTAGCATTAACCTTCATCCCAGTAGTCACACATAAAAAAAAAGTTATATCTCTTTGACTTTTCTAGTTTCCCTTTCAAATTCATTTAAAAAAAATAAAATATCATTTATAAAAAGAAAATGGTTTCAAAGGATATCCTTATCTTAAACCTCTATTTGAATTAAGAAATTACAAAGTTTCCCATTAATAAACAGTGAAAAGTTCATGAAATGACAAATCCCATAATCCAATTGAAAATAAAGAGATTAAACCTTACATGTATTAAAATTAATCTCAAACACAACCTTTTGTTTTCTCATAATCCTTTGGTAGGTCCATTTTAATAACTATTGATGGTTTCTTTTTATTATTTATGAGATGAAGCCCATTCTATCCATTAAAGTGTTTTGTAATTAAACAATATAAATATTATATGATGTGTAATTTAAAAAATATACCAACTGATTACACCTTTGTTCATTGTAACAATGTAAATCATTTGTTTATTTAGTTAGCAACATAACATTTTGTGAAACTGCATGATGCAATAGAATAATAAATACATTTTATTATATAGGAATAAGAGACCCTTCATTATACAAAATGAGAAAACATAAAGGCCCACACTATTCAAAATGTCAATAAATAATTATTACAATTATTGATAACATGTTGTCAACCAATTGATGCAACGTATCCATTGTCAAACAACATGACTTACTTTCATGGACAAACATTCCAATATATGTACAACTTTTAACATTCAATTTAAATGATCATAATTCATTGTTGGAACAAATTTCATTGATCAAGTTGTTATCATGTCTCATTTCCTATCACTTTCATGAGATATTGTACTTGGGTTGTTTGGAATGCTTTGTTGACTCACTTGTTTTAACATTACACCTCTTCATGTTCCATCTACAAATGTAAAAATAAAGTGTAATGAGTATGTTAACCTTTATAATATAATATGCATGATTACATAAATCAAAGATCATAGAATAGCAATGACCGCTTCATAAATAATACACATTATTTTGAAACCACAGTTCATGTTGTTTCTCAAGGTATCTTCTATTGGCTTCACTCCATACCTTTTTTTTATGTGAGATTTAAAATATATACATCATAACAAACAATGAAATCTTAAGGAAAGTGTATTAATAACTCACAAACTTTGTGATCAATTGTTTTCTTCCTTGTTGTCCAATCCTATGTGTTGAATGGGTTACATTTTGTTTTGTTTTCTACAACAATAAAACACTTGAAAATTAATATTCCATGCGAAAATTAAAATATTTATTGAAGAAAAAAAACCAATGAATACATATGTTTGATGCATGTTGTTGTTGGGATGATTCCTCTTGCAATGCAATTATGTTCATTTATTTGAGCTCTCCTTATACACTTTTTTTGACATCCCTACTTGCATGTTTTGGATATCATGTTGATCATTCATTGAAATTTTATCAATGTTGACGAGAAATGAAAAACACAATAAAAAATCAATTAATATTTATATCAAATTAAATATAGAAAAAATATCAGTGTATGTGTTTTTCTATTACAAGTTTCATAAGCCTCATTAACCATTGTATGGAAGTACTTATTGTGGTTTTTGTATAAATTTCTTATTGGATTCATTGGATTGATTACTATATCATAAATGAAAATAATTTGTATACGTTCTTTCCACTATATCCCTCATAGTTTTATAAAATATCCCCCCTCCCTAACATTAAATTTCATCACCAATATAGATGAACTTAGGACCAATTCATCATTATTTACATCCTTCATAATTTCTGTCTTCTAAAAATGAACTTTAATTCCCTCACTATTTGTCTACACAACATTCAACAAATGTGAAATTAAATGTTTAAAACAGGTCAACAATTATTACTAAGAAATACATTTATATTAAAAGGTAAAATAAAAATGCATAAACATTTTCATCCTTATAATTCCTCTCTTTGCAACATTTTCATAAATCTTTTACATTCTTTTCCACTCAATTTCTAAACAATCTTTTGGAGTTTCATCATTTTTTTTGTCTTTTTTCTCTTATGATATGGAATATCTAATACACATCATTTAAATCTACATATAATTAATATATATTATTTTTATATTAAAAATTAAATTTTTTTTCCATGTTCTCTTCCTCAAATGTGTTTTCCTTGCTTTGCTATATATTTTTTCTAATCTTCTATTAGCCAATTTATATCAATAAAATCCACACATAATAAAATACAAAACTATAGAAATATGTTTTACAATTAAATTAATGAATTTTAGATTAAAACTATATTCGATTTATGTTGTGCATGCAATATAGTAAACACTATATTTTTTCTAATCTTCTATTAGCCAATTTATATCAATAAAATCCACACATAATAAAATACAAAACTATAGAAATATGTTTTACAATTAAATTAATGAATTTTAGGTTAAAACTATATTCGATTTATGTTGTGCATACAATATAGTAAACATGTCAATGCACTAAATACAAAAGCATGTGTTGGTGCATATTTACTATACAATGTGCATTGCTAAAATCAACAATGCTTTCTTAATAACATAGCCAAAATAGTCTTAATGTAGCATTTCTCATTTGTGCATCATTATCATATATTGAGCACTGCTAAAATTGGTAATTTTTTAAAAATGTTGTGCTAAAGAATATGCTTTAAATAAAAATGCACTGGTACATTGTCATTGTACAATGTACAAATGCATTGATACATCATTGGTACATTGTTACAAAACAATGCACACCATGAACCATGAAATCATTTTTTTTAAATGACAGTTACAGAGTTTGGGGTCCAATGTAATGAATGGTCTCAATCCAACAAATTCCCAAATCTTCATATACAAATACAAAAAGAAAATTGAATATTGATTACCTATAAAAATTCTCATTGCTAAATAATAGAGAGAATAAACCTCCAATGCTAAAGTTTGCAATGACATAAAATGAAAATGAATAAACAAGAATACTAAGGCTAGAGTTTGTAGCGACATAAAATGAAAATGAATAAATAAGAATACTAGGGTCTGTATTCTTACAAGTAACTATAAAACCCTTTTATTTTCTTGAAAATGCACAATAAATACTAACTGCAATAAATGAAATAGGTATAGAATTTTTTTAACTCAAGAGTAAATTTGAAATAAATAAAATAGAGTTACATACCTTTAATTTGTCTTCGATAGATTTGGATGTGAGATACAATGATCCTTTTCAAATTTATTTCTTCAGAAAAATATTTCCACTCAAAAGAATTCCCTAGAAATTACATTTGGAAAAAGAATGGAATATGCACTAGGGTTTTTTTTATAAACGTAATTTTACAAAATGAAAGAACCCCACAATGAAGAACCCTTGCAAAATGACATAAGAGCAAGAGGCA
>JASDQU010355897.1:0-11987 GCA_032191745.1 Picea mariana
AAAGCATAAACCTTTTTCTTTTCTTTCCTCCAACTATTGAGGTGTCAACCTTGTAGGTGGAGGTGTTTTAGAAGAAGGAGCATTATTCTCCCTATAGATGTTGGGATTGGTCCTTCTAGTAGCCATAGCCATATTTTTACTTTCAACATTTCTTGCCACCTTAAATGCATTCTCCAATGATTTGGGTTCCCAAAGGAGAACATCGTGTTGAATGTTATCATTTAAAGTTCCTATGAATACATCAATCAAGTGCTCATCTAGAATATCTATTACCTTTATATTCAATCTTTGGAAGTTCTCAATGTTCTCTGTAACTGAACCCTTTTGCTTGAGATTTATCAATTGGCTAAAGAAGGTATTGCTCTGTGTATCCTCATAGTGTGCTATCATTTCTTTCGTGAAAATTGTCCAAGTGAAGAGTGATCTGCGAGAACAAATCCATCGATACCATACAAATTGATTGGGTTCTAAATATAAATAAGCAATTCGTACCTTTTGTGTATGTGGCACATTATGTAGATCAAAGAATTTCTCCATCTAAAGTATCCATGTGATTGGGTCATCGCCATCAAACTTCCTCATATTGATCTTAGGAGCGTGGTTGGTCTTCAATTCAAAGTTGGAATTTCTCCATTCTTGATTCACTTTCCTTGTGTCCTCATCATGAATTTCATGGGATACATTTTCACTTTTAGGTGTCCTCTCTATTATGAAATTTTTCAATCCTTCCATGATCTCCCCTTTTAAAACCTCCATCATATCTTGTAGTTCATATTTTGTTGTTGTCTTCTTTTGTAAATCATTTATGTAGGATTATCTGGAGGCTTATTTGGTGTAGAATTTCCCTTTTTGGGTGGCATGTTGGCCAAGTATCACTTTTGAACCTTGATTTTGAGGTGGTTCTGCTAGACAATAATTCTTCTGTTGTATCTCCAAAGTTTCGGCCCTTCTAGGTATTAAACTTTATTTTTTGTAGTTCTCTGATATTTATTCTCTACAATGCCATAGGTCTGATCAAAATTGGATGTGCCAAGTGGAATTTACAGTAACTTCCCCACAACTTGCTTATTTTTTGCCTTTCCAAGCAATGTCACTTGTATAGCATTCCTCGCACAAAATAATTGATATAAAATTATGAAAATCATACCAGGAATACTATAGACTATCCACTATCCAATGGAACCAGTTTCACTCAATTTGGATACTCTAGGAATATGTTATGATTGTTTTATCTAGAACGCCTTCTTGAGACTAGTCAATAGGACTAGTCAAATACCCTATCTTCCACAGAGTGTATATACAAATTTAAGATGACCCAAAAGTTTAAATTTTTACCAAAGATACCTTACTAATTTTTGTGAATATCCTCTAGACTTCAAGGTCTGCAACGTTATAGAAAAACATTTATAGAGAAAATTTTGCAATGACTCAGTTCAGGATGATTCTAGAACCCTATCTTGCATAGGTTGTGTCTCTGAAATTATAAGGCATCGAGAGATGAAACTTTAACCCAACGTACCTTGATCCATCTACTAAACATCCTCCAAGACGTTCCTTCTGAAATGTTGTAGAAAGACAATTTATAGCGAAAATGCCAAGGTGTCTCAGATGTAGTAGCGAAACCCTAAGACCTTGAGCTATGATACCATATGTTAAGAACCAAATATCAATATAGCATAGAAAAACCTCAGAATAAGTACTCAACACCTTGAAAAAGAGAGAAATTCATATAATAAGCCTCTTCGAGGGGCCAACCTCCTTATGCCCACATAAATGTACAATTCCAAGATGATTCCAAATGAAAATGTCTCCTTGGTATTTATAGGAGACTAGGAGGTATAATTACAACTAATGGAATAAATCCGACATAAATAAAATAACATTCCTAATGTAATATGCCCCAATTAAGGGGTAATGAGCCAATATTAGGGCTTAACACCCATGCAGTTGATGTATTCTGAGAATGGGGTATTTGTTCTTGATGGTTCTCTTATGCAATTCTATGTAATCTATGCACATGCGCATAGTTCCATCCTTACTTTTGATCAACACAACTAATGATGTGAATGGGCTTGAACTTGGTATGATATGCCCCATGGCCAGTAATTATTTGATGGAACTTTCTATCTCGTCCTTGTGCTTCTTGAGATGTTGGTAAGGGGTAGTGATGACCGGTTTGGCCCCTTCTTCCAATTCTATAATATGTTCAAACCCCCTGTCTGGCGATTTCCCTAAAGGAATAGGATCAAAGACCCTTTTATTCTTCTGGAGGATCCTTTGTATGTCTGGAGGGTATTTTTTGTGCGTCCCATCATTTTTGTCCATGATAAATCATTCAGCTATAAAGACTATCTCTTCTCACCTAAATATGGCATTCATTTTCTTGGCTATCACCACTCTAGGAGAATCTTGTAAATTATAACCTTGTACAATATCTACTGCAAACAGATATTCAGAAAAAGAACAGAAAAGATACAATGGCAAATACAAACATTATACAAAGATTTTTCCCCTGGAAACCCAAACCGGGAAAACCAGCATATTCTATATTCATTCATCGTGTTATAATGTTTACAATACAAAATACATATAGGAGCCAGCGGCATCCAAAACCCTAACCCAGTGACCTGGATTAGTTAAAAACCCTAATTCCTTAACTGAAAATAGAAAAACCATCGGAAAAAACCACCTAAATACATGACACGTATACGCATATGCTCAGACACTACTACTCATGCAAATAATATAACACATACCCAACAAATCCCCTGTCATCCCTTAAAGCGTGACTCTTGTTCCTTCTTCTATGTTGAAGCACATTTCCATGGTTTTGTAATTAGTGGTGATTGGCCCCAAGGTGCTAATCCACTGCACACCTAAAATTATATTCGTGTCTGGATTGACCACCACATAAAAGTATTGTATAAAATTATATATGCCCAAAGTCAAGCTCATCTATGGAATGTACCTGTCACAAGAAATAGTGCGCCCTCCTGCCACTTCAACCAAGAATCTCTCAAAACTAACTGTAGGGATATGCCTCCTCTCTACCATATCCATGTCAATGAAGTTATGAGAAGCCCCACCATATATCAACATTGTTTCCCTTTGTCCTTGTACAACTCTGTTTATCTGAAAGGTGTTAAATTTAGGCACCCCACTCATAGAGGAAATGGCGACCTTTTTGAGTCCTACATCAGGGGGTAATGATGCCCCACTACCTTGCACATGAAAGGCTTCCTCTTCCTCCTTGTGGTTGGTCTACATAGCATGGATAGCTCCACTCCCTTCCTCATATGTCTCCTCTTCACTATCAGATATCACTTATGTGTAGTGAATTGTTCCCTTGTCCAAACACCTATGGCCTATCTTCCAAGGTTCTTTTTAAGTGAAGCAAAGTTGTTTCCTTCATAAATCCATTCTTGTGGCTTCATACAACTTCTCCTTTCCTTTTTCCATTGGCCTAATGTCACGTCCCCTAGTAATTATAGGAGGTTTGGGTGTGAACATGTTTTTATTTTCTTCCCCAACTAGATCTTTGGTGTGCTCAATAACATCTTGTAAGGTCACATCCTTAAAATCCTTAACCCATCCTCTTACTAGTTCATTCATTCCATCGATAAAAAACATCATTAATCTAGATTCTTCCATATCGAGAACCATCACTGATACTCTTTGAAACTCCTCAATAAATTCCTCAGCTGAAACTATTTTCTTAAGCTGTGTAATCTCCTTGAAATGACGATCTGGGTCTCCTTTGTCAAACCTGTCAATGAGCCTTTGCGTGAATTCTTGATAAGCGGTTAATCCATGGCCCAAGGTGGTTATTCCATGGAACCACCATTCATGTGCCTTCCCCATCATATATAAAGTTGCAAACTTGATAGCTTCTCTTTCCTCCATATGATTCAATTGGAGGTAAGCATCCATCTTTTTTACCCATGTTGTAACCTGGATGTGGTCTAATCCATCAAAGGAGGGTAACTCCATTCATACAACCCTTTCTCCAAGCTCACTAACACCTCTGTAGTGATCCTTGGATATCCTTTTCATATTTGAGTGGAAATACTCCCCCATAGAAACATGTCTACTAATTCATGTGCTTATGGCATTGTATTCTCTTTGTGCAGTTTCCCTCTCATCACCCAAACTTCCTAAATACAAGGCATTAGCTTCCCTTCTCTGTGTACCTAGGAAGGTACGCATGTACGACCTAGGAGTGGTCCTGCTAGTTGTGTGAGGTAGAATTAGCATTCCATCATTTGTCCCATGCTCCCCCACATGACCTATGTGTCTGGACTCCTCATGGTTTCCATTTCCCCCATGAGATCCACCAACATCATGAATTCCACCAAACAAGGGTGGGTCTTTACCATGTCTTTGTTCCATCAAATATTGAGAGAGAATACCTAGATGTTTACTATGTTCCTACAACAAAGCTATCATTTAGTCTTTCCCTCTTTGTAAACTAGCAAAATATATTTTAAGTTCTGCCTGCCCCAAAGATAGGTGGTTTTGGATTTCCCCAAGGTTGCGCTGCATAGATTCCTAATTGTTTTGTAGTGCATTCTGCATTGCCAAAGCTATCTTTTCAGCCAAAATTTTGGCCTCTTCAAATGTAGCATTTTTTGTTTCATGAGTCTCTCCCATACTGACTTTTGGCTCTTCCCCTTTCGGAATACTTGTTACTGGTTGTTCCCCATGGCCTCTTCTCCTGGCCATCTATATTTTTCACAGGCTCACGAAGGAAATTAGCTCTTATACCACTATAAAGTTCCCAACCAATTTTGACCAGAAACTAGGGTTTGTAGCTTGTTGTTTGAAGTTTTTTTGCAAGGTTTTATTACATAAAGAAGTGTTGAAGTGTTTTGATGAGTTTTACAACATTAATGACATCATAACAATCATTGGACATAATATAATATAGGAAATACACAAACAATATAGCAAGATTTAGATCTAACCTTTATTTAGTAATATAAGTGATCTTCATACATGGATCTGTAGATATGATGAAATATAGAGAGAGATATAGCCTCCAAGCCTTCCTCTATTGAATATAAGTTCAATACAAGATTAATTTATTTCCCTCAATGGATGAAACCATCAAATCTATGTTGATATGTATCTGTAACACTGGATCTGGAACTGGTACGACCTTGATTGGATGAAGAAGCTCAATAATTCGGCCCTCTATAAGATGGCCACCAAATACTATGAAATCACTGCCAAAATTTGGATCAGGGGATGAATAGAAGAACTGTATCAAGTTGGGGAGCAAACCCTTAAGTATTCCCTTAGATCTGCAAGTCTCCTCAATGAAGATACGCCCCTCCTATAGAAATTCATCCCAAGCCTTAATAAATCATCTAGCAAGGAAAACCATCTTGTAATGGATACAAAAGGGTGCTATGGAACTAGCAATGAGCTTGGAATAGGGAGAAAGGGCATATCTAGCTCCCTTGGAGCAAATCGAACTACTCTTCTCTTGATGGTGTGCTCCACTGCTGGAAACCTCCAAATCTGCGTCCTAGCCTCCAAATAATGAGTGTTGAGTACCTGTGACTGAATATAATAGTGAGGGAGGGATATTGCACCTCCTTGGCCAAGCTTGGACTAGGAACGGAGGAATATTTCACCTCCTTGTTGGCCTCTAGGGTTTCTTGACTCAAAACCCTCAAAATGCAAGTTGTAGAGCTCAAGTGATCACAATGAGAAAATAGACAAGAATGAGGAGTGAGGTGCCTCCTCTCTCTTTTATACCTCCCAATCTAATTCTCAGTTGAGTTGCCTTTTTTATTTTTACTAAGGTTGTTATTTAATTTTTCACTTAAGTTACCTTCACCTTTTCTTTTCTTCTTGAAAGTGACTTTTTAATAAAATCACTTTAATTCATTAAGTGACTTTTTACTGCCTCAACCCCTTTTACCCATGGGACTATAGTCTAGAGGGGTGACTAGACTACTTAGTCCATATTTTTTATTGTCAAGGAGAGGGGGACATTACAATGCAGGAGTTGAAACCAGAAGAAAATTACACTCACCATAACAGAGACATCTAACACTATTGTCAACAATTGAACCAAGCAGTGTTGAAGAAGCCAGCACTGATGAACACTAGATCAAAGCTATGGAAGAAGAAATGAATCAGACAGAGAATAATGAAA
Source organism: Picea mariana (assembly GCA_032191745.1). Lineage (NCBI taxonomy): Eukaryota > Viridiplantae > Streptophyta > Pinopsida > Pinales > Pinaceae > Picea > Picea mariana. Next base: position 6,167 of record JASDQU010355897.1, read on the forward strand.
CATGGGAACTTGTTCCAAGGCCTAAGAATAAGAATGTGATTGGCACAAAATGGGTATTCAGAAACAAGTTGAACGAGGATGGATAATAACCAAGAATAAAGCAAGGTTAGTGTGAAAGGGATATGCTCAGGTTGAAGGAATAGATTTTGAAGAAACTTTTGCACCAATTGCTAGAATGGAAGCAATCATATTGATCTTGGCTTATGCATGTTCGAATAAAATCAAAGTATATCACATAGATATAAAATCATCCTTTCTAAACGGAGAACTAGAAGAAGAAATCTACATCGAACAACCAGAAGGATTTACACTGTCAGAAAAGGAAGATTATGTTTGCAGATTGAAGAAGGCACTGTATGGACTCAAACAAGTCCCCAAAGCATGGTATTCAAGATTTGACAGGTATATACAACAAAAAGGGTTCAGGAAAGGCAATGCAAACAACAATCTATACATAAAGGTAAATCAATATATTATATCGATAATTGAAGTTTATGTTGATGACATTATTTTTGGAAGTGATGATGACAGGATGAGTAATAAATTTTCTAAAGACATGCAAAATGAATTTGAAATGTCATTACTTGGTGAGTTGTCTTTCTTTTTGAGAGTTTGCATATGTCAACAAGATACATGTGTTTTCATCTCTCAGACCAAGTCTATCAAAGAAATGTTAAAGAAGTTTGGAATGGTAGATTGCAAGCCTGAAAGTAATCCCATGCAGACTAGTTGCAAATTGAGTAAAGATGATATATCCAAAGATGCAGATCAGAGACTCTACAAATTGATGATTGGTAGTTTACTCTATGTGATAGCATTGAGACCAGATGTGATGTAATCAGTTGGAAAAGTGGCAAGATTTCAAGAAGCACCGAAGGAAACACATGTTATGGCAGTAAAGATAATATTCAGATATCTCAAAGGAACATAAGACTATGGATTTTGGTATCCAAAAGGGAATGATCTATCTCTATTTGCATACACAGATGCAGATTGGGCAAGAAGTGTTGATGAAAGAAGACATACAAGTGGGGAAGCCTTCTACTTGGGTGATTGTCTGGTATCATGGTTGAGCAAGAAACTGTCTTCAATATAATTTTCCACAACAAAAGCAGAGTATATTGCAACATCAACATGTTGTACATAGGTTCTCTAGATGAAGAAAACTTTGCAGGACATACAGGTGGAATATGATGAGCCTATTCCAATATTCTGTGATAACACCATTGCTATAAGTATTTCTAAGAATTCAGTGATGCATTCCAAGATGAAACACATTTCGATCAACTTTCACTTTCTACGAGAACAAGTTGCAGAGAAGAACATCAAGGTAGAGTATGTTGGGACAAAAGAAAATATTGCAGATATATTCACCAAACCTTTTCTGAGGGATACTTTTGAGGATCATCGACAAAAAATTGGAGTAGTTTCATCCCCACAATGATCTACATGGTAGTCGACATAGTACGATATGGGAAGAGCAATAGTAATCATGAAAGACTTGAATTCTTTTTTAATGCATTTTATCATAGATGTACACAAGGAAGAACCATGAAGAGAAACATCAGTAGATATCAAAAGATTACAGACATGGGGGAGCATCCCCAAGTAGAAGTCACCATTTTCTAGTGATGTCAAAGGGGAGAGAAAAACAGAGGCATGAAAAGGAAGAGAAGAGGCATTAATACAGGGGGATCCAACATGAACATGAGAAGTGTTGTGTCTAAGTGTTGCAATCAATGCCAAATGGGGATATTGTTGAAAGATTAATTATTCAAAGATTGATTGTAATTATTCAAAAATCAATTGTTAAAAGATTAATTGTCATTGAATTGTTGAAAGATTTGTTGTTATTGATGTCAACCCTTGAACATGAAGTTAGTAGGTTTCATGTCAAGGTAAAGTAGTTGTAAATAGAATTTAACAAGCTAGATGCCAATTGCATGTCAAAGTAACAATAAACATAAGTTAACAAGTTGCATGTGAGTTGCATGTCAAAGTAACTGTAAACCTAAGTTAACGATTTGCATGTGAGTTTCATGTGCATGTCAGTTGCATGGGATCCTCATTAAAATGCAGAGAAGTGTCAATTGGAAGATCACTTCTGAGAATATAGGTTGGAGATCTGAGGCAGTGAGTCGAAGGCAGAGTAGTCTAGTGAAGTGAGAAGTTTGCAGGAGCCGAGCATATGGAGAAGAAGTTACAGGCATAGGTTCTTTGAGAAAATCCACAGATTTCAAGAGGAAAAGTGCATACATCTATGGGATGCAGTGAGGAAAAGCATGAATACCCGTGAGCAGACAATGTATAGGGTCATAGACTTGTGAGGAAAAATTTTTGAAGATCGGGGATCTAAAACTCAGGTCAACTATTGGTTGAAGGTGTGTCTTCATGTGTGTGTTAGGGTGCATATTCTGAAGAAATCGAGAATAGGTATGTCTTAGTGATTCACAAACATTTGATTTGGAGAACTCTATTGTGAATCCTGGTATGAGGTATGTGTGGTTGTAGTCTTGATGAGATATCAATATCAATAGCAACAATAGAGGTATCAAAAACAACAACAACAACAAGTTATTATCTTCAGTGACAGAGCTAGTGATAGATTGGTCTACATTTATTTCAGGGCAGTTGGATGGGGCAAGAAAAGGGGGTTGTAGCCTCCTTCCAGTTGGGGATAGTTAAATTAGGGAGTTGGATCTTCATTCAGGTTGCATCCTATAAATAGGGGGTTGGAGCCTCCTTCCAATTGTAGCTGGAGAAATAGGAAGTTGGTGCTTCCAATGAATGTACTCTTTGATAAGTAAGAAAAACATTTAGTGGTTTTTTCCCGCATTGGGTTTCTACATAAAATTCAGGTGTATTGTGTTTATGCAATGTCTATGCATTGAATTATGGTGTTTTGAATGCTCATGATATTTATTGGAGGTTTTATATTGTGATTAAAAGTGCTAATTGTGCTCATACTAATTTACCCCCCCTCTCAGTATTCCAACAAGCACTTCCTCATCATCTTCATCAGCCACTTCCTTGGAGATAGAGGGTGTATGTTTTCTCTTGCTTGAGCTAGGGCCTGCATCGAATATATGTGCAATAGAAGACCATTGGAAAATTGTTGGCATGGTATAGGATATACATGACGAAATATCTTTCTTGATGACCCCTGGCCAAGTCGTCACCTCCTTGTCAAACATTGTTGTATCTAGGTAGAATGAGAGAGGATTCGTATGAAATAATGCATGAGTTGTGCCTAATGGCCACACAAAAGTATGGTCTTGGCTCATACCAAAACAAATGTGGTGGGTATGTTTATTAAGGGCCTCCTAAGGAATCTTGAGTCATTGCATGGAATTAACCATGTCGTTGTGCCATTGTTTGAAAACAACATTGTGAGCTACAACACTGTTGACCAGATTCTAGGTATGCCATGGATCAAATAGCTTGGTGATTCAGTGATCGGAGTTGGTGGTGAGTTGTCGACCTTGTGGTGGGTGGCACTTCCACATTGCAAAATTGATAAGAAAGTAGCCATATATAAAATATGTGGTCCACTCATGGATGTCTGCACAGGCCTGCAGCATCTCAGTAAGCAGGTATTGGCACCAGTTCAGTGGTGCACCATTCTTGGAGAAATCGACCACCACTATTGCATCGAGTGTACACTTGTTCTTGGTGTAGTTCTTCATTACCTTTCCTGCGATCAAATAGAAAGTGCATCGGACCTATTTATCATTGATGGGCTCGATCAAAGCACCATAGCCTCCTTGATGAGTGTTGTATTTTTCATATAATCTTATACCTCCCTTCTTCTGGTAGTGCTTCCCAAACCCCTAAAAGCCGTCTGTAACGTCTTGACTTTCCATCGACAAGCCTGTCAGTTGGTGGATAACATGGACTTCGTCGTGGATAGGATATCCTCGAATCATAATTCATGGGATTTATCATGTGGTTTTAATGATTATGGAATAATTCAAACAACACTTAAATTTTGAGTCTTCACATTTGAATTTAATGAATCACATTTAAACATTGTTTTCATATACTCCTTTGAATGAGAACAAATCCCTAGATTGTAAATCTAGGTCAACAACTTGATTCCACATGTTAGATATCCTAAATATGATGAAAGGATTAATGCATGCTTTGAAGCACATTAGATACACATTATGTCTTAATATTATGGTTTTTTTTGTTGTCAAGTTCACTTGAAGTTTTTAGTATTTTGTGTATGAACAATGCATATAATTTAAAAATCCAACACTTAAAAATATGGCATTCACTCTTAAAGGTTGTAATAGTCAACTTGCATTTTCAAATTATCTTCTCTTGTCATATCTTACATGGTTAGTTGTTGACACATTTCTTGAGTTGTGGCATATTTGGATTGACACAACATAACTAATTGTATTATTTGCATCACAACTTCTTGTAAAGATAAATTGTTTGTTAGATGCACTTTAACAATCAACTTAGACTAAATAACACTCCCATGCTAAATGATAGGCATGATTGATTTAGGGATATATCCCTATGCTAGGAATCCACATTCCATAATCTGAAGTGTGGGGCAAGGCCACTAATGTGACAGTGGGCGGCTTGCCTGATAGTGCCTCTAGGCTCTCCCGTTGAGGTTAGGACTTTTCCTCCTAGGCAAGAATTTGGACAGTAACACAGTCCATCCAACAATGATCCATGCATACCTTCATTGAACGAAGAACGATCCATGTATATATTGTTTCCACATAAAACTTGGAATCCTTTCTAGAGCAATCGCCATTGACCGAACATGATAGTCTTTTTTGGAGCAATCACAACTGACCTGACACCGTAAGAAGAAACATGAATTATGTTTATGATGATTTACTTGCATTCATATTTTATTGAAGACTTGTGTGGTTTTAGGGTTTATCCATGTGTTTGTTTGGTTGTGCAATGGAAGATTTGAAGCATTTGATCTTTGTAACCATGAGTTGAGTGAAAAGCTACTTGATATTCCTTGATTAACTCAACTTCACTTTGAAGAACCTTCCGGTGACCCTAAATCCATCCCCATCTTTCATTTCTTAGAAATGGGTTTTGCTCCCTTGATATCCTAATGTTCCAAAATACACATCATTCCGAAACTTATATGATAGATGTGGGACTCCAAGAACATAAAGTGAACTACATTCCTTGACAAAGTCCAAGGAAGAAATCTCACTACATTCATCATATTCAAAGGAAAAATAAGCACCGAAAATATCTCACTACGTCCATTATATTCAGAGAAAAAATAAACACCACAAAAGTCTACAAAAATCAACCAACAAGGATATTCATAAAGAAGATGCAATTAAAAATAACCAAATAACATGGATTAAAGTATACATACTTAACTTCATTTTCTTCTAGAATAATCATACACATGTTGAAAGTAAACATTATACTTTATACTCAACGTGGATATCCATATACCATTTACTCCTCTACCCTGAAATGATATTGATTCTCCAATGAAACTATATTTTACAAATGTATACAAACTTAACTTTATTTTCTTCTAGAATAATCGTACACGTGATGAAAGTAAACATTATACTTTATACTCAACGTGGATATCCATACACCATTTATGTTGGAAATACTAATACAACTGAGAGGGGGGGCTGAATCAGTTGTATATAAGCTTAAACAATTTTAACCCTTCTTAACAATTATTAATCTTTCTTCATGTGTCATCAAGCAACATACAGCATATGGACAGTAAGAGTAAAGATCATCAGTCACACATAAAATACACACAGAGACAGATTTTCACGAGGAAACCCATAAAGGGAGAAAA
>JASDQU010355901.1:0-11987 GCA_032191745.1 Picea mariana
AAAGTTGGAGTTTCTCCATTCTTGATTCACCTTCCTTGTGTCCTCATCATGAATTTCATGGGATGCGTTTTCACTTTTAGGTGTCTTCTTTGTTACGAAATTTTTCAATACTTCCATGATCTCCACTTTTAAACCATCTATCTTAGTATCCAACTTATCTTCCATTGAATCCATCTTAGTATCCAACTTAGCTTCCATTGAATCCATCAACTTAGCTTCCATTGAATCCATCTTAGTATNTCTTTGCCTCCAACTTAGCTTCCATCTCTTGTAGTTCATCTTTTGTTACTATCTTCTTTTGTAAATCATTTATGTCCCTACGCATTTCTTAACCTTCATCAAGAGTCCAAGTAGGATTGTATGGAGGCTTATTTGGTGTAGAAGTTCCCTTTTTGGGTGGCATGTTGGCCAAGTATCACTTTTGAACCTTGATTTTGAGGTGGCTATGCTAGACAATCTTTCTTTTGTTGTATCTCCCAAGTTTCGGCCCTTTTGGGTATGAAACTTTCTTTTATGTAGTTCTCTGATATTTATTTTCTGCAATTCCATAGGTCTGATCAAAATTGGATGTGTCAAGTGGAATTTACGGTAACTTCCCCACAACTTGCCGATTTTTGGCCTTTCCAGGAAATCTCACTTGTATAGCGTGCCCCGCACAAAATAATTGATATAAAATTCTGAAACTTGTACCAGAAATAATACAGACTATCCACGATCCAATGAAACTAGTCCCACTCAATTTGGATACTCTAGGAAGAAGTTATGATTGTTTTACTTGGAACACCTTCATGAGACTAGTCAATAGGACTAGTCAGATACCCTATTTTACACAAGGTGTATCTACAAATTTAAGATGACCCAGAAGTTCAAATTTTTACCATAGATACCTTACTAATTTCTGTGACTACTCTCTAGAGTTCAAGGTCTGAAACATTACATAAAATTTTGTATAGCGAAAATTCCACAATGACTCAGTTAAGGATGATTCCAGAACCCTATCTTGTATAGGCTGTATCTTTGAAAGTATAAGGCCTCTAGAGCTTAAATTTGAACCCAATGTACCTTGATCCGTCTACTAAATATTATCCAAGCCATTCCTTCTGAAACATTGTAGAAAAAAAGTTATAGCGGAAATTCCAAGGTGTCTCAGATGTAGCAGCGAAACCCCAAGACCTTGAGCTCTGATACCATATGTTAAGAACCAAATATCAATATAGCATAGAAAAACCTCAGAAAAAGCACTCAACGCCTTGAAAAAGAGATAATTTCAGATAATAAGCCTCTTCGAGGGGGCAACCTCATTTTACCCCACTTAAATGTTCAAGTACAAGATGATTCAAAATGAAAATGTCTCATTGGTATATATAGGAGACTAGGAGGTATAATTACAACTAATGGCCTAAAGCCAACATAAATAAAATAACATTACTAATATAACATGCCCCAATTAAGGGGTAATGAGCCAATATTAGGGCTTAACAAAATACCCATAATCATACAGACAGTTATAATCACATATATGATAAACTATAACATAAGCACGTAAATAACAATGCAGCATATAATTTTATCATACGATTGGTACTTACCTTGGAAATATTGTCACCAACTGTGTACAGACCATCTATAGACCTCTCATCCTTATACTACATTGTTCATCACTCTCAACAGTGAGTCACCGCCAAGCTGGGACTGAAGTCCACTCGGGTAAAGGGGTTCCTAACCAGGCTAAGGTTCATAGACAACAAGAAAGAATCTGTCTCAGGTGCTCACTCAACTAATAGCCTACAGCCTCTCATTTCCCACATGCTTGTCCCACCCAAGGAAGTGTGCCCCTTCTCTGCTCAACAGTCCCTCGACTGCCCCACTTCCCTTCCAGGGCTTCAGCAACAGGTCAGACAGGAAGTCTCAGAGAACTGTAGCTGCAATTTAGCACCTTCGGGAATCAATCCCCAACAATTCTCTCGCTCAGAGAATTGCTCATGGGCCTGACAACCCGCCTCTTCAATTTCCCATGGGCCTGACAACCCGCTTCTTCAATCCCGCTCTCAAGCTAACCAAGTACACCAACCGGAATGGTTATGGAAACAGGCTCAAATACAGTGAAATGGATGTCTCAAGGATAACGGACTGTGTGAATGAAAATGGTCATGGAATCTTTGACTAGATAACTGAGTGATGGAAGGAATCATCGTGAAACTGATCGTGAAGTATGATAGTAAGAATGATGGTCAAGCTGCTGGTAAGAATCCTCATGAAAAGTGACCAAATGAGCTAAGTCCCCACAATATTAATGCATGTCCCCAACTTGACACTTGTCATGTTGGAAGCTACTTTGGTCCACTTGTCCCCAACTTTAGAACTTAGGATAAATAATTATGCATACTTTATGCTTTAAAGAAATATTAATATAATATTCATTTTTGTCTTAAGCTCTCTAGCTTAGCCCTTTCCCTTAACTTTTGGCCCTCCCTTTCCCTAACTGGTAAAGTTCAGTCCCCCATCTCTTTTATCGTGGTCGGTCTGCACGCAGCGATGTATTTGATTTTAATCATGAGACATATACAAAATAGGTGCACTGGCCTTTAACATCTAGGCGCTCTGGCCTAATTCCAAAACATAAACATCTCAGCTTATAATAACTGGCTCACCAGCCTATAACACATAGCATATACACAAGGCTCGCTGACCTCCATATTGCGCGCACTTTAGTTACTACGCACGGTATCCGGAAATGTGCACACTACATCTTTTTACTACGCAGTGCATGTGCGCACTATACCATGGAAGGTGCATTACAAAATGATGTCAAAACATCTCACCAGCTTAAGTACACTTACATTACATTTACAATTGGGTTCGGCCTAGGGATATTACAACAGGGGTCTTTTACAGGATTTTTTCTCCATGGGTTCATTAATACACACCCCCCTTTATATCTTTCTAAATATTTTTTCGCAATTTTAGGATCATAGTTGTTATCCGCCCTTGGTAAACAGAACATAGCATTAAAAGCAGCTGAAGTGAGGAGGTAAACTTTCTTACCTGGAAAATGAACAGGGACCAATCTTCTCTCTGCATCATAGTGTTTGGCACACCACTGAACCAATTCTGGAAAATTAAAAACCTCAAGGACACACGCCGCTTTGACTTACCCATAATGCCAGGCTAAATTTGACTAATTCTTTCTCTGCCTCGTATAATACTCTACCCAGTTGTATTCGGGATCATGTTTCACTATGGTATTCTCAGTGTCGACCACGCATAATTCTCTCATCTTAGGCATGATGATCGGCTTCAGCTACAGTGATAGTGGCTATGAAAGTTTCGGCAATGCAGCAGGAATGACTGAGCATCAGCAAGGATTTTTCAAGTTTTGGAGTTTGAGGATGTCTTAATTTCAAATTTGGCTCAGGTTTTATGCCAAACCAATTTGGGCTTTTCAATTTGGAATCGAAGTGTACCACTTGTCGTTTCAAAGGATTTCCACTGACATTTGTGACACTCCGGGCTTTCCACACTAACATTTTTTTTTTTTTGTACTTCAAAAAGGTCCGAACATAGGTCCCCGATCTCATTTTACAGTGAAGTATGGAGATTGTGAGTAGTGATTAAGGGTAGTACTGATCAATAATTTATAAAATATCTAAATTAGCATAGTTTTAAAAAATAAATTATTTATATATTAAGCTTTTATAACAATCAATCAAAATAAAATTTTATGGGCGGCTTCCTGATGTTTGGAAGTGGATAGTTTTCAATACTAAATACTTAGCGTGGCTTAAATATTTAAGTTGCATAACTTTGGTTGGAAATGTTCTTTTCCCTTGGATAGAGTAAATGTTTACTCCCGTTACAGTCAATTTGGTTGGAAATGTTTTTTTCCCTTGGATAGAGTAAATGTTTAGAAAAAACTGATCTACGTTCCCCTTGGAAACTTCCATTTACATGTGCATGATGGTGCTCCCATGCACGATAATCAAATTGGGACCAGTGTTATGAAGAAAACTCGGGGAATGGAGTACAATTGTGGTGGGATTTCCCTCTTAGTGTTATCATTTTTGTGGCTTTGATGATCACGCACTAAAATTCTCCTTATATGTCAGGCTTTTTTGGCAGAACCTGTCACTTATGAAGACAATATGCATATGTTTTACAAAGATAGTATATTAGAGAATGAGTAATTGAGTGACGATGTTATTAAAGTAATTCCACAAACAATATATATTTCACAATAGAGTAATGAATGTTGTATAGATTGGGATATATACCTTTACATTTAGAGTATTAAAACATTTCAAATTTGATGTTGTATATCTAAAACATTAAAGCATTTCAAATTTAATGGTTTATATCACAGTTTATATAGCAATTTTTACTTTGTTACAAGGTGCATATTGTTTACCCAAGTAACTCAAAACATCATTATTATTAAACCTCTGGGTTAAAACATTTAGACTACTTGTTTAGGCATTGTCTAAACATTTGATCTTTTGAATTTTTTCACAGCAAAAAGATCTGGGTGAAATCGTCATTTTCTGTTGTTTATATTGCATTTTTTAATGTATACACAGATTCAACACCCTGAAAAACCCTAGGAGCACTTGAATTATACAAACTCAATGACTTAAATCTGGATTTCAAACAATATAACCCAATTTCAACCAAAATTAATGAAAAAATATACCAATAAAAACACCAAAAAATCAAACATTTATATTACAAAGTTTATCAATGTCAAATCTCACATTGTAAGGAAAATTTGTTTCCAAATGCAAGCTCTCACTCTCAAAGTCCTCACTCTGAAAGTATTTGAATGATTTGCAAAAGGTATTGTGCTCGCTCCTCAAAGTGCTTGTGCTCTCACGAACTGTGGGGTTTTGTATAAGGATGGAGGGCACTTGCTACATGCAACAAAGGTTTGTTTCTAACTTCTAACATTGCTTGGATATTTTTTTCGTTAGAAATATATTTTTCCCCAACTCTGTTTGTTTGATCTCTTGTATAGCAGAAAAAATGGTGCCCTTGTTATTGAATTCTCAAAATTCTAGCTTCGTAGTGAATTCATTTCTTATACCATGATTGAATATTCTATTAAAGGCATTGGGGTTTCAGATCCGTTTTGTGTATTAATTTCCTTATCACATAAAATGTGAAAGTAATCAGTTTAGTTTGAATGTTTTATTTTTTGGTTTTTTTTTGCATATGTTTTCATCAATTTTTGCTTGAAATTTGGTTAGAAAGATCGATTTTGTGTATTAATTTTCCTATCACATAAAATGTAAAAGTAATCAATTTAGTTTGAATGTTTTATTTTTTGATTCTTTTATGGGTATATGTCTTCATCAATTTTGTTTGAAATTTAACTAAAAATTGTTGGAACTACAGATTTGAGAAATTAATTTTGTATAGTCTTAATACTTCAAGAGTTTTTTAGGATATTAAATCTATTTATACATTCAAAAATACAATTTAAGTTTAACAGAAAATTAGAATTTTACCAAAATTTATATCATCAAATTTCTATTAAAATGTCAAAAAATAAAAACACCAAAAAAAATCACAAAATAATCATTGTGACTCACTTATATGATAGTAACAAAGTTAAGTATAGCTTAATCAAAAGATGGCTAAGAGATATTGCTTGGTTGGATGCTTAAAAATCTTTTTGAAGTGCATAAATTGAAATCCATTTTTTTCTCTTAATCATAAAATTGCACATTATCCTTATAAAAGGATTATATGACCCAAAGAGTGTAAGCAACACATTATTTAAGTTAATGCCACCATGCCAACAATCCCAACGCATTGATAATAATATTATCATTTGTGTTAGTAGTTATTAATTATACATTTTCACCGTGAACTCTCCTGTGAATTAATGAGGTCTCCCTCATTATATTCTACAATAATTGTAAGGTATATAGGTTCCTCATATAGATTCTTCCTCACAAGAATGTGGGTTGTTGTGCCCTCTGAATGCTCAAAAATTGGTGTTAGACTATCTACTTCATCCACCTTTAGTCCATTCTGATGTGAATTGAAGTCCAGATAAAGAAAATGATGGGTTTGTGCAAGATTTGAAAGTTCCAGAAAATGGATGCTACTGTCTACTGTATTTTAGGAATTTCCAAACATAAATAAAAATGTAAACATCAAGAAAGAACATGTGATAACAATTTAGGTTGGTTATATTTATACTTTATTGTTGTTGGAATGAATGCAACATGATTTAAACATGCCAGAGCTATTATGACATACAATTTTCTTTGAATATGTGCTTTTGTAAAGCATTTCGAGTAATTATCTGTCCTATTTTGTATAGATGATCGTTCAGAATTTTATTTTGAAGCGTTTTCCAAATGATCCTTTCCTCACTGAAATAATTCAAACTTGATAAATTTTTTGAAGTACTTGAAATCTATAGATTTTGTATGGTAATTTATTGCACATGACCTGGTTCCCAAATGCAAATATTCCTCTCTGTTAGAGATGACTAAAAACGGACAGTAGGGTCTGCAACCAAGGAACACCGAGTATCCTTAGAAGTGGCTCAATTTCTATTAAGTCCTGTAGATAGAAGCAAACAAGCAATAGGTCATTCAGATGAGTATTTTAATAAAATATTTAGCAAAGGGAGTTGATGCTCCTATTGATTGATTTTGATGAAAAACTCGCTTTTTCTAATTATTAAATTGCATTGCAAGTTTTTCTAATTAATTTTTTGTAATTATTAAATTAATTTTGGTTCAGACCGTCCGCTCTTTCCTGGAAGAAGTCACCGAGCATGGAAGAAGTCATCGAGCATGATACCAGATCGGGCAACGGGATGGGAAAAAGAATGTTAGGCGGGCAACATTGTTTTCTACCACCTGTTATCCATGCACTGATAACTCCACGACATGTGTTATCAAGAATCGTGTGATAAATACACCACCCAATAAGAGTCTTCGACCTTTCTGGGTGTCTTTTTACATGCCCAGGTTATGTTACACAGAAATCAAATTATCTTAAAAATATCATAATCGGCGAATGTTGCATACCCATCTTATTATTGATAAATTCTTCATAGGAATATTATGGTTATTTCTATCCTTTCTAGGTGTCTTTTTATAAGCCAAGGTTATGTTACAGGGAAATCAAATTATCCTGAAAATATAGTAATTAGTAAATGTTGCATACCATGCATTTTTTACTAGCATAGTCATTGAATGTCGAAAGACGATGCCAAAGTTTTCTCCCGGACAACTGAAATGTACGGACAGTTGAAACGCACATAGAGCTGAGGAAATCTAAAAGTTAATTTCAAATGCACTGATAACTCCACGACATGTGTTATCAAGAATCGTATGATAAATACACCACCCAATAAGAGTCTTCGACCTTTCTGGGTGTCTTTTTACATGCCCAGGTTATGTTACACATAAATCAAATTATCTTAAAAATATCATAATCGGCGAATGTTGCATACCCATCTTATTATTGATAAATTCTTCATAGGAATATTATGGTTATTTCCATCCTTTCTAGGTGTCTTTTTATAAGCCAAGGTTATGTTACAGGGAAATCAAATTATCCTAAAAATATAGTAATTAGTAAATGTTGCATACCATGCATTTTTTACTAGCATAGTTATTGAAGGTCGAAGACGATGTCAAAGTTTTCTCCACGTGGCAATCATATGGTGGTACAGTAATTTCTTAATATGATTAGGTAAATGTTAAAAAGTAAACAGATTAACTGATGCATTCAAAAATACAAGGAAGTTATGAAGAGTAAATCACATTCATTGATTTGGGAGGACGACTAAAAATATGCCAGCATCTTCAATTGTTAGCCATTAGATTAGAATTTTAGATTAAAAGGTGATTAATTATGCCCATCTCCAATAGGTATACTCCTTTCGGCCTAATTATAACCATCGCTAAATGATGCATACCCATCTTATTATTGCTAAATACTTCATATTAGTATTATTATTGCTAAATGTTTAATACAAGGAGTATTATAGTTATTGCTAAATGCTTCATACAAGGAGTAATTTTTATTTAAGTTGTTTGGGCCTAAGCTCGAGCTCTTCTATTCTGTGTCATTTTCATTGATAGTTTTCTAATAATATGGAGGGGTTATTCGGGTATGGGAATGTGCAACATCTTTATGAGGTCTAATCTTTAGGAATATTTTTAATGTTATGTTTTTAAAGTATTTATGAATATTTCATGTTATGAGAATTGGTGATAATGGATCAACAAAATGTGTTAATGGTTAAACTTGGAATAGTTAATTTCTCATATTTTATAGTCATTAAAGATCATGGGTGAAATAGTTAATCTCTCATATTTTATACTCATTATAGATCATGGGTGCTTGACAACAAGAGCTTCACAACCTTGATATTCTAAGTTGCTTCTTTATATAGACATTCTAAATTTCTTCCTTGTATCATTTGAAGGAATTTTTGTCATTATATTTAGAAGAGGACATGATCACTAATGTAAATTATACAACTATATATCATGGATTTATAGCATTTGTTTACTATGTTATTTCATGCATGAAGGTTTGGTTTAACGTTTTTCTCATAAATTTTGCATTCCAAGACATTATCTCATATTTTCAACATTATTTGTAAGCATGTATAAGTTTTGTACATTTGTTATTTGAGAATTCAATTGGAAATGTATTTATTTTAGAATGGATTTTTCAAAGTTCTTATTGTTTATTAGTTACAAGCAAATCTTTAAACATAAAATAGAGTAAGTTTATAAAGAATATATGTTAAGTAACTCTGGTTGATGGAAATATCACAAAATTCTCATGGTCATTGAAGTATGTTTAAGCTCATAGTGAAGAGCAGGTTGTATTTTATTTTGTTAGAAAAAACTAAAGGCTTGTGATTGTGAATGGATAAAGTTCATGAAGGTAGCTTTTAGATTATCTCTAAAAATTGGGGAAGAGGCTATAGAAACGTATATATATATGAAGAAGAAACATGTATAGAGTATTTCACTGTAATAGATATATTAAAAATCATATCATGATAACTCCAACATAACCTTTGACAACGAACCACGGACTGAATGTCCTCTTATTGAGCTAACAAGTTGAAGCATTCTATAGTAAAATTTATATATATTAATATTTTGTTGGAATGTGGTGTAGAACCAATTCACATAGACATGTTACCTTTCTCTAACATTTATTGGGATGTGATTATTAATATAAAATAGAGTTTAGTTTTTACAATTTTATTAGAAGGGGTTGTTTGAAGTCTTAATGAAATCAATTATGCTTTGATAATGATGAGCCAAGGAGATTTTGGTTTTAGGTGGATTTCATTAAAATTCGTTAATTTTGGTGTTAGTAGTGATTAGGTGTTACAAACATGCATATTAAATTTTGAAACACAATGTTGACATGCAACACAATTAAATTAATAGTTAACTAAATATGAATTTAATATATATCTATATATATATATATATATATATTAAACTTTGGAGAAAATTGTTTTTAATGAGAATTTAGCTATATAAATTGGAATCCATACAAATTTTCACATGGAACATAATTTACAGTGTTTAAATAATATAACCACCCTAATAGATGAGTGTTGCACCGGTTATGGTTAAACACATTACAGGCTAGCGTGCCTACCATCACACGCTACCATCGATTAGACTAGGAAACGATCACCATTAATCTCGATCATCTGGAAATGAAGAGAACTTCCAATTGTGGAACTTTAGATGAGTTTGGGTAAATGACTATCCAAGATTATAGTCATTTCCATCTCGCGAGGGTTCAATCTCACCGGGTTGTTCAACGACAATGTCGAGAAGCAAAAGGAATCGAGGTTCACGTCGACCGAGCCGGCGTCGAGCATAATGTCGAAGTTGGAGGAGATTGCCAGGCTGTTCCAGTTCAGCTTTAAGAAGTCTAAAGACTGCAAGGTGAAGTTGCAGAGATCTGAGAAGGGGCGGAAGGGAAGTTTATCTAATGATGCTGATATTTTCGATGTCACGCCCTTGCTATTCGTGGTGGAGCTTTCGAAGAACGGCGGGGATACACTGGAATACAGTAAGTTCTGCGTTCCGCAGCCAAGATCTGAGGCCCGGCCTCAAAGATATCGTGTGGACATGGGACGGCAACGGCTAATACCAGGCGTATACTACATTCAATGTATATTGTATGTCAAATATTCATTGTATATATGCATTGTATATAGTTCAGTTGACCTGGCATGTTGAAGGAAAAAACACGGGCTGTTAATACTGGGCAATGTCCAATACCCAGTCAAATTATAATACCACTGAAATTGGTATTAACTATGGAACTCTAACAAAGATAGTACGGCCGCGGGTATACACGCGTGTGGAATTTTTCGTTTTGGGCAGAGTTTCGGGTGAATGTTTTCCAGTCGTTTGGATCTCCTGGACGAGGCGAAATGTTTTCCAGTCGTTTGGATATCATAGAATGGAGTTTGCTAAACATTTTTTTGGTCAGAATCTTGTTATGTAAATTTGACAAAATCTTTATTTTTTGTTGTTTAAATTGCATTTTTAAATGCATAAATGGATTCAATCTACTGAAAAAAAAAAATGGACACTTGAATTATACAAACTTAAGCACTCAAATCTGCAGATTCAACCATTCATCACCATATTTTAGACAAAATCAAATGAAAGAAATTATCAAAAAAACAACTAAAAGTTAGAACGTTTAAAATAATGCCTTTAGAATAGGTGAAAAGGTTAGGGGTAAAGGGAAAATTCTACCAGGAACATGACATGCAAGCAACCAACATTTGCATTCTTAATCCTCAAAAACAGGTTTCTGAATCGATCTAGATGCTTGGAATCGCATTTTCAACAATAGATTGTGTGGCTTCAGCATTCATAGGATCGCCAGAATCTGGAGGAGGTCACGAGAAGCCGGGTGATATGGACAGGTTTCTCATTCGATCTAGATGGTTGGAATCGTATTTTCAACAATAGATTGTGTGACTCGCCAGAATCCGGAGAAGGTCACGAGAAGCCGAGTGATATGGATAGGTTTCTCATTCGATCTAGATGGTTCGAATCACATTTTCAACAATAGATAGTGTGATTTCAGCGATCTTAGGATTGCCAGATTCAAGGATAGGTTACAACAACCAGGGTGATATGAGTACTCCTTGTACTAAATCGAGGTGAAATTCAACAAAGTGGCCACTAGATAGTGCCTTGTACTTACGAGGAGGATCAATCGATTCTGCACGGAGACGAATTAATTCTGGTTTGAGCTCAACATTATGATTTAAAGTTCAGACAGTCAAAGTGAACATGCTACTTCATTATATCCTCATCCATAGTCCCACTTTTTCCCATTCTTAAATAAAGTGAATATATAAATTCGATCTTAATCCATTTTTTAAAATAAAATGAATATATAAATGTGATCTTAATGGAGGTTACTCAATGATGATATACAATGAAGAACAAATTAATGAATTTTATAAATTATTTAAATACAATTTGTATTATCATTTTCAAAATCAATACTACATTCAAATAAGGATGTAACAAGAAACACATTTTTAAAATAAATATATGAATTTGGTTTTAATGAACTATAACTACTATCATTATTATATACAATAAAAAACAAACTAATTAATTTTATAAATTATTTAAAATATGATTTTTACCACCTCTATAAAATGGATGGATATTGGATTTAAGAAGAAACACATTTTTTAAATAAATATATGAATTTGGTTTTAATAAACAACTACAATAATCATTATATATAATAAAAATACAAATTAATTAATTAGATTAATTATTTAAAATATAATTTTTACCATCTTAAAAAAAACACAATTACTAAATAAATATATGAATTTCGTTTTAATGATGATGATGATGATTAACGTCCACTAAGACCTAATTGGTCTATCTGACCTTAAGAGGGTAAGTGATTACTTGTGATTCTTTAGAATTTTG
>JASDQU010355903.1:0-11214 GCA_032191745.1 Picea mariana
AGATGATTCAAAATGAAAATGTCTCCTTGGTATATATAGGAGACTAGGAGGTATAATTACAAATAATGGCCTAAAGCCGACATAATTAAAATAACATTACTAATCTAAATTAAAACTAATGGCCTAAAGCCGACATAAATAAAATAGCATTACTAATCTAATATGTCCCAATTAATCTTAACAAACAACAAGAAACATAAGGGTCCCAAACCTCTTCAGACAACTTCAACTCCTAATGGTGACAAAGGAGAAAAATATAAAAATAAGAATACTAACAAACATTGCAAATTTTGTGATAAATATGGTCATGATGAGTCCAAATGTTTCAAGAAGATGGAGGCTTTAGAAGCAAGGATGAAGAAGCACAACATCAGTATTGATTCTACTTCTTCTTCTTCTTCTTCTCATGGACATGCACTTTCTGCTTCTGGTTTCTCCTTCAATGCACCTTCTACTTCTACTTCTGATAAGTGGCTTATTGATTCTGGAGAATCTTATCATATGGCTAAGGATAGAGACATATTTTCTACTCTAAATGAATGTAACACCAAGAAAATATTTGTTGGTGATGATAGATCTCTTAGTGTTGAAGGATCTGGAACAATACAAGTAGAAAATGGCCATTTCAATGATGTATTATGTGTTCCAAGTCTTTCTTGTAACCTTCTATCAGTATATCAAATCACTCATTCAAGTGAAGGTAAAACCGTAGATTTTTTACCTCACCAAGTTGTAATCAAGGATCTAAAAGATCCTAATCATGTTCTTGCAACTGGAATTGCTGATGATATTACTAGGTTGTACAAGTTTGACAACTTGTGTCATCATATTTTTCATTAGTTTTTATTGCTCATAACGATGACTTGAGCAAACTTTGGCAAGAGCGTTTTGGTCATCTAAACTATCGCTCATTGCAGCAACTATGTAATCAACAGATGGTGACTGGTCTTCCTCTTGTTTCATGCAGAGATGGTGTTTGTGCCAGTTGTGTTCTCGAAAAATATCATGGGGACAGTTTTGAAAAATGTGCCTCTTGGCACGCCTCGGGTCCTTTGCAACTTGTTCATGGTGATTTGTGTGGTCCACTTTCTTCTCCTTCTTTTTCTGGGTGCAAGTATTTATTAACTTTCATTGATGAATTTTCCAGATGTACTTGGGTTTACTTCTTAAAACTTAAGAGCGAAGTTTTTGACAAGTTTTTGGCCTACAAGGCCCTTGTAGAAAGCAATCTGGACATCAAATTCAAAGGTTAAGAATAGATAATGGAGGCGAATATGTGAACAATAATTTTACAAATTACTGCACTACACAGGGAATCCAAATGCAACACATTGTTCCATATACACCACAACAAAATGTTATTGTTGAGAGAAATAACCGCACATTAAAAGAAATGGCTAATTGTATGATCCAATCTAAGAGATGAAGTCTAAAGTATTGGGCGAAAGCCATCAACTATGAAAATTACATAGTAAATCGCACTCCCACAAAGGCTCTTAAAAATATAACGCCGGAAGAAGCTTGGACTAAAATTAAACCAGATGTAAGTCACTTCCGCGTATTTGGCAGTATAGCATGGGCTCACATTCCTGATGAGAAAAGGAAAGCATTGCAGCCTAAAAGTGAGAAGTGTATATTTGTTGGTTATTCTTAAGATGTCAAAGGTTATAGACTTCTTCAATCACATTGTAATGAAATTATTATTAGAAGAGATGTTAAATTTGATGAAAATCTCTTGGCCTGTGAGCCTAATTCAACGTTTGTGCCTTCTTTGGCCTGTGAGCCTAATTCGATGGTTGTTCCTTCTTTAGCCTGTGATCCATATTTGACATTTGTGCCTTCTTATGATTTGGTTTCTTCTTCAGATGATGACAATGAGGATGAAAATCCACCTCCGCTTTCTCACCCTCCTCCAGATGAGTCCTTTGAACCTGAACCAGCACCAGCTCCACCGCTTCATAGATGGGTCCGTTCAACACGAGAAGCAGCTGGTGATCTTGTCGGTGATCCTTCATATCAGCGTCGGACACATTCACAATTCCAGCAAGCCTCTTCTCTTTTGGCTCAAGTTTTAGAAAATCATGATCCAAATACATTTGCAGAAGCTTCAGGTCATCCAGATTGGGATACAACAATGAATGAAGAGTATCGGTCTTTAATGGAAAATGATACTTGGGATCTTGTACCTCTTCCAAAAGGAAGAAAACTTGTCATATGTAAATGGGTCTACAAAACTATGTATGCATCAGATGGAAGTGTTGAAAGACACAAGGCTCATTTAGTTTCCAAAGGATTTTCCCAAGTTGAAGGAATTGACTATCTTGAAACCTTTGCCCCTGTAGCCAAAATGAATTCCATCCGCCTTGTTCTTGCCCCTATTGCCTCACATAAATGGGAGGTCCAACAGATGGATGTTAAATCCACCTTCTTGCATGGAGATTTTCAAGAATAAATATACATGGAACAACCTCCTGGCTATGTCCAGAATGGCTCTAGCCTTGTTTATCAACTTAAGAAATCTCTTTATGGTCTCAAGCAAGATCCCCGATCTTGGTATGCCAAAATGGACACCTTTCTTATTGCCACTGGATTCTCTAGATTCCATTCTGATCCTAATGTCTATGCCAAGAAAGTAGGAAGCCATATCATAATCCTTGCCCTTTATGTTGATGACCTTATCCTTACTGGTAGTGACTTAAAACTTTTAAACCATGTGAAAACTAGCCTTAAGAAGAAATTTGAAATGACAGACTTAGGATTTTTGCACTATTTCCTTGGCCTCCAAGTTTTGCAAACCAATGAAGGAATTTTTCTTTCCCAGTCTAAGTATGCTTGTGACCTTCTTCATCACTTTCACATGGACGATTGTAAACCAACCCCTTCTCCCTTCCAGTCTAGAGTCAAGATTACCGCCACTTGTACTTCTCCTGAAGTTGATACCGCCCTGTATCGTCAGTTAGTTGGTAGCCTCTTATAATTGACTCATACATGTCCTGATCTTTCTTTTGATATTGGTCTTGTTGCCCGGTATATGCAAACGCCCCATGAAAGCCATTGGAAAGCTGCTAAAAGGATACTTCTCTATGTTCATGGTACAATTTCGTTCGAGATACATTACAGTTCAGGGGGGACTCCTTTATTGGTTGGTTTCACTGATTCAGATTGGGCCGACGACCCTGATGATCGAAAGTATACTATAGGTTATGTTTTCATCCTTGGTTCAGGACTTGTCACTTGGGCCTGTAAAAAACAACAGGCTATTTCACTTTCTTCAGCAGAAGCATAGTACCAAGCAGTGGTAAATGCAAGTCAGGAAGCTCTGTGGCTTCGACAGATCCTTTCAGAGTTTGGATTCTAGCACCATCATCCGACTAGCCTTTGGTGTGACAATCAGAGTGCCATCAAGCTCTCCAAAGACCCAGTTCAATATCAACATAGCAAACACATCGAGCTACACATGCACTTCATCAAAAAGCTCATTCATGATCAAGTTATTGATGTGCTCTTTTGCCCTACAGAAGATCAAGTTGTAAACATTTTCAAAAATTCTCTTATAGAAGCAAAGTTTTCCAAACATCGATCTGTGTTAGGAATTCAAGAATTTATCATTAAGGGGGGATAGGCTCTAATTCCTCCTTCCTTCTCCTATTGTGTCACTATTGTAAATCCTTCAATCCTATCCCAAGTTGTTCTTAAGGGGGGATGTTAGGATATTTAGACACTTAGGAGTTAGTTAATATCTACTTGGTCTATTGTGTCGTTAGGTAAAAGTGTGTTTTCTAGTGTGTTTCTTTAGTATGCATTAGTATGCATTTGTAGTTAGGAAATCTAACGGTCACGATATGTTCTCGACATAGAGTGATTCGACGGTTCATACTCTCCTCAATCTTAATGGCCATTGATCTACGGCTTAACACCTGATTCGTCCGTGATCTCTATTTAAAGAGCATGGAGGGTCATTTTCCGATGATCGATTGTGATAAAATCTCTTGTAAAATCTCTCTGTAATCTTTTTCTTTGCATTAATAAACTGCTCCAAGTGGCTGTGTTGGCTGGGGATATGGATGTTTCCCCGTAGGGGTTTTACCACAAGAAAACATCGGTGTGTTGATCTTTGATCTGGTTATGTGAGTGGTTACTGAAGGTGTTCATCCTCTATTGGAATACCTGTGTTGTCAAACAATATCAAGAAATACTCCAAATAAAAAATGAAGGATAAAAATTATAGTTAGCTCTAAACTCGAAAAGAATTCTAAAATATTATTTTTATGACAATTATAGTTTGTACAATCTATTGTTTTGTGTTTCCAGTTTTCATTCTTAACAGTATAATGTGCAAATTTTTTGTGTTCATGTCTTTTATAGATCTCTATATATTTTTGAAAATTTGTCTTGACAAGCCCCTGAATACTATTTAGAAGTCTGCTACTCCCTTTGATTTGTAGTTACCCCTTCTCTTGCAGACATATCTCTTGTAATGATCTAGGATTTTCATGTGCTCTTGTTAGAATTTTCAGATCATGGTAAATAGATATGCACTCAGAAATACAAGCCCTAACAACCCGGGCAACTAAAAATGTAAACATTGATCAAAATAGTAGATTTTGAATACTAGTTCCACAAACACATCACTTTGATAAAATCTGAACTCTCAATCACATATGCTTCTATTAATTGTAAGAAATACACGCAGTGACTCAAAACTGGAATCAATCCACCACACACTCTGCCTTTCTTTTATAGGACAAGATGTCTAGTTTTTTTACAACAATAGAACCATCTACGTAGACCACCTTCTAACCCTAGCTTCTTAAAACAAAGTGCCTAGCCAACATGAAGGGCTTCCTAAAATAGAAAATCCTAAATCTCTCTAGAGGAGCACACTAAAATTGCATGAGAGGAACCCTTAAATGGAGTGGCAAACATGGAGAAGACAGATTACATAAATGAATGTGTCCTCTAGCCTGGAAAAAGTGCCCCATCTAATCTTGGAAGAACTCTCTCAAGTGATTTTCCAAATTCAAAAAATTATGCTAAAAATAAAACAACTCTAATTCTTAACTGTTGTAAATTGAACTATGAACAACACTTTCTAAACAAAAAACACATTCATTAAAGAAAATAAACAGAACATGAAATATCCCATCACCCTCTGCCACTGTCACATAACTGCCCTACACCCTCTATTACTGTCACATGACTACCCATTGCACTCTACCACTATCGAATAATTGTTGTATGCTTCCAAGAGGCTTCTTCGTTTGTGCCATCATACATTGTTGCACCGAGATCGATGAAAGTCTTCTTGACTGCACCAGGCTATGGGGAGATACCTTTTGAGCAACCAAGTAGCAGTAACATTGTGGTATTTAGACCTCAATCATAGCGTTTGCCACATTTGAAGGTTAGAGTTCAAATTTCTTCAAATTTCAAAGTCTTCTTTAAATTCACCTAAGATATTTTTTTAAAACCATAACTGGGGAATTTTATATTGATCAAAGCTATGGCAGTGCCAGTAGCAAATTTACATCACAGTTATGTTTCAATTTTTTTGAGCAAAAAACAGTGCCAACGACATAGTAACATACCTATTACAGAGCCTATCTATATCTTTAGACAATATTTCCCAGTATTTCTTGATGCTATATAGTCTGCAATATAAAACTAGAATTATAATAACCTTAAAAAACATAATACTTAACAAAAAATATGATGACTTGCTGCTTCTTCCAGGTCTTTGTTCGATGGGACAGAGTTCATGGTGTTCATTCTCATGGAGAAAACACTAAAGTGAACTTATATTTAAACATAAGTGAACTGAAGTGTTCATTGTCTTGATGAATTAAACATAAGTGAACTTATATTTAAGAACACAAAACAATGAAGATTATAATACAGGAGAAAACATATCCTCTTCCCAGAATAGGTTGATTAGATGAATAACCTGCTGAATCAAAGTATTTATGCTTCAATAAGATCCGCAATATAGTTTGCAGCACTTCAACGATGGTCCCTTGTAATAATTCTTCCAGCACATGGCCACTCTGATTCAAAAGCCTAATCAATAAATAAGAGATCATCCCTAGGACAGAGGACCTCTACAAATGCCAAGTCTATAATAGATATCAACCTGCACAGAGCGGCCCTCACTTTGTAATCATTTTAGTGTGTTTCTAGGGTTGGTCTCAACACTCATTTATTATATTCCTAACCAGTTAAGACCCAGTTTGTCATTATGTGAGCCCATAACTCCTCTTGGAAAGGACACCATACCTCTTGGGTTGAGTATAAATACAGACTCAAGACTTGTTTGTAACATCAACATGAGATATTTCTCTCTTATACAAGTAACTTATTATTTTAGCCTATAGGCATCACCAAGTTTTTGTGAACCAGGGTTTCTGATCATCTTCTTTACAACTGATCCAAAGATTATGGCTAAAGGCATTGCCCTAAGGATTTTGGATCTAGGGTTTTTGGATTTTTCTCTTTGTTTAGGGTTTC
The DNA here is from genome assembly GCA_032191745.1 of Picea mariana. Lineage (NCBI taxonomy): Eukaryota > Viridiplantae > Streptophyta > Pinopsida > Pinales > Pinaceae > Picea > Picea mariana. The sequence continues at coordinate 6,505 of JASDQU010355903.1, forward strand.
CTAAGAGGGATCACTTCAAGCATTTGATTCAGAGAATTTGTTGGCATGGAATTTTTCAGTTCACCCTTTCTTGGAACTTGTCCACAAGGCTGGCTTCAAGATTGGAAAGTCCACAACAAAATTCCAATTGTGAATGCAAGTGCATGGTTGCGATATAAACCAATGCCTATGAGCATCTACTCCTCAATTCAATTGTATTAACCATTTGGAATTTGCATGCATGTAATATAATCCTCAAACCCCAATGACATAATACATTAATTATGTGATAATGTGCACAACAAATGATTCTCTAGCACCAACAACCAAAATTGTTTGGGAGCCTTGTGCATATAGCATAGACCCCAACAACAATAATAGTCTAGATCAAAAACCACCAGAATGAAACTTCTTCATCTAGGCCTGCTAATGAAGGAAGTTGATTAATGAATAATCTAATTAATGCCTCATTTTTGTGTTATGATAGGCTCATTGTTCATTTTGGTTCTTATCATATTGCCCCTGTTTTCAAATATCCCTTGCCCATTCAAATTGCCAAGAAAGATAAAGGAAAAGGAAAGGCTAAGTAAATTTCTATAGAGGAAAGAGAAGAAAATTTTTTTGAACCTGCAGGACATCACAGTTGTCTAAGGATGTTCTCCCATAATGATATTGATTTCAATGAACATTCAATTGAGCTATAAGAGGTAGACATACTTGAAGCATTGTGAAGATCAACCTTTGAACTCTGGAGTTTTTATTGTTATCCATAAAGCTCACTATTTGGGGTAAATATGCATATATGGATAAACCAAAACTGTAGGGGATTTATGCTCACCAAATAAGATTATTTGGATCCAATAATAATCATAGGACACTAACATAGTATACCATTTCAAGATTCAAGCATTCTAATGGTTTTGATTTGAGTCATTGTAGGTCCATAGTGTTATTGATAGTAGAGCTTTGGTTAAAATTTAATTGTGAATTTTTTCTGCTCACTTTTTGACTTAAAAACCAAACCATTAGCACCCCCTTTCAATGATTTAGTACAGGAGGTCAATTACAATGCAACCATCATAATCATCTACATTGTCATGTATATGCACGTTGTTATAAAGTTGTCTAGATTGTGCTCTCAATTTCTCATCAACTTCAAAATATTCACTCTACTCTACTATGAGATGAATCATGACCAATACTATTACTTCTGAAATAAAATAAAGAAAACAAAAATATGAAATTGAATGCGTCAAGATGGAAAGTCAGAAAAAGGCATCAGTGCAAACCTAACTGCAATAAATCCAAAAGGAGTGAAATAACACATCCACTGCAACAAGATATAATGTGGCAATTGTCTATGGTAAACAATAGTTGTAGTACACCATTTTGTCAAATCGAAGTGAATTCCTGCCTAATGTTAAGTGGATTGTTGTGGTTGAAATCATAGCCTGTAAACACAACCTAGTCAAGAAACAATAGCATTTATCCTCAGGAATCATCAATCCTAATTTGATGTGGGTGCATGCAAACCTAATTTGGATAAATCCAATAAGGACCAAAATAACACCATCGACTGCAACAAGATATATATGGAAACTGTCTATAGTAAATGGAAGTTGGTACACAGTTTCATGATTCATCACAATGAAGTGAGTTTCAATCAAATTTTTGGTGGATTGTTGAGGCAAAAGCCATAGCATGTAACTAATCAAGAAAACAATAGTAGAGAAGCTCTTGCTCAAAGAGAAGCCTCTAATTCCATTATTATCTTTACTTCTAGTATTTAGGTTATAATTAGAATTGGGATATTGTAATCTTGCTGAGAAATGGAAATGAAAATTTATCAACAAAAGTATTGGACCAGTTTCTCCAAACAATGTAAATGAAATAATGATTGAGAATAAATCCTACTATCCAAGCTCAAATACCCCTAAATATGCATAAGAGAAAAGAAGCACTAATATTTGTATTCCAACAACATGGAGTTCACTCATATATGTCATGGAAGCTTGGCAATTACTAGCAACATAAGAATGCAATTTCATCTACTTGAATGAGCCCATTCTTGCTTAGCGGAATTCTTGTTAAATCGAGTATCTACCCTTTAATACTAGGACACCATCTATGTGAAGAGATAGGCCCCACCTTCATCAAATTCCAACTTCATTTCCTGTCACATACAAGAAAGAGACAATGTAATAGTTAAATATCAAATCATCAATCTTAAAATAACTTTCATCAAGAAAATGTGGCTCCAATTTTACAATGAAAAACACAAAATATAGATTATAGAACCTATTTTTACCTGAAATGCATCCTCAAATTGGCATATAGTAATCTTGCTATGATAAATAATTTCCGACCTACTCCAAAAATAGAGGAAAAACGTATCACAAGAATCACATCATATGTTTTATTCCATTCACTATTTCTTTCACCACCAATGGAACACATATACCAAAATAAGTGTTCCCTAGGCCCTCATATATATTGAATTAGATCAAATGTTGCGGTATATCAATTTCCCAATTCTCATCTTGGTGATCATTTTCTTCATTCTAAACAAGACCCTCTCCAGATGGACAATCATTATGAGCCTCCAAAGAATTATGTTATGTATCAAGTTCATTAGAGAAACTTGTTATATTGTTTTCTCCCCTTCTATCACAATCTGATCGCCAAAGAGCTAGTGCTCTTTCATAAGGAAAATTGGAAATGTCATACTTTGTTACATATAATATTAAACATATATCCATATGTTTATCAAGCTTGTTCCTCATCTTTGACTTCATAAATGATAGTGCACTAAACATTCTCTCATCCTCCACTAATCCCAAAATCATGGTTTGACACAAATCCGCTAATTTGAAATATTCGGATATGTTTTCCTATAAGTATTGGCTAGCACCCAAAATAGTCCATAATATTGTTATTGCACCATATTCTAGAGGATTCTCCAAAGATAAAAAATGATTCCACATTGTTTCAGCGAAGCATGTGGCTTGTTGAAACAATTTTGATTGATCCAAAATACCTTCAACATGTTCTCCATGTATCTTGACCTTATAGCAAAATTGGTCCACTAAAGTATTTAATTTTGCCACAAAGTCACGTTTTAAAGTAGGTTGACATTTTAAATTGTTCCAATATTCAGGGTACACCACAGACATGGCCTCCAACAATTCATCTCGAGGGAATCGTTCTCTTATCTCCGATGACAGTGACTTTGCAATTTCTATCAAGTTGTGTCTCACTGAAATGACAACATTGTCGAATAGGTCTCTTGACACATGTCTCTCTTTGGTGGTTCATCTTGTCTTATCAATATAATGAAAATGAACCATATACCCATGCACTTCCATACATAGTATCCCTTTTTCATCAAACTTCAAATAATTTTCAGTATTTTCTATATCAATGATCGTAGTCCAATTTGTAAACCATGGACCTGCGAAAGACTCTGGCATCGTATACAAATTATCCAATAAAATACATGCAAATTTTCTTGCATTTGTGTATTCTGCAATATACATTGTGCGAATTTGAGACATTTTCATGAGGACATTCATTTCATCTAGCATAGGAATAATTCCAACCAATGTTAATAATGTTTGTATGTCAGTTAGTCGAAAGAGAAGATCTTGAGCTTTATCTACACTGAAGCGATGTTCATACATCACCCCTACCAAGGACTGGTACTCACTAAATAATCTTTGAGCTGGTCCATTCAATGAAATCCATCTTGTATCAACATCTTTTAATAGCTTGTTTCCATTTGTAACATTGTCGACAAATTTTTTGAACTCTGAAAATTGTTTGGGACTACGAGAAAAATACGCATAAGCCTCTCGTACAATATCTTCAACTTTTGAAACCGATGAAAACTTGCTTACTATTTTAAATGCAATATTTGTCCTATGAGCGATACAATGAATACTCAACATATACGGTGAAACTGATAGTTGTAGTCTAACACAAAGGCCAGTCCTTTGTCCTTGCATTATTGATGCTCCATCCGCATCAATATTTTTAGTTGTAGAATTCTCCTTTATTTTATGAACCCCAAGTAGATATGAATGCCTAATATGGTCATTAACCATATAAATACTCATACAAATCCATGAAGTGTTATCAATAGTTGTAACCTCATCCAAAGACAATGACACAAACCTAGAACTTGCAATCTTCTCTTTCATATCATCCTTTTCTACTTGAGATAGATATTTTTCCCATTCCCAACCACTCGTTAAAGACCAATGAGAAGATGGAAAGTTTGGAATTTGAAGAAAAGCTAGATATTTCATGTGATCCGGATAATATGTCATAGGACGCCCTTTAGATAAGATGTGAAATATAGTGCTTAATTGAATTGTCTTGGATAATAAATTTCTTTCCATCGTCTTTTCGAATAGAGATGTGATGCTTCCTCCACCTACCTCAAGTTTTTGCTTACTTATTAAATATTCATTATATTCATCACATATTTGACATGTCGACATTCCTCGAAAAATTTCCATTTGACAAGAGATTTTTCCTCGCCATCTACATTTTTATTTTCATACACCTTTCCTACATGCTTCTCAATTGTATCTAACTTCATCTGAAATGTCATTGGTGTGTCAAGTTTCCAACTACATATATTGCATCTAACTTTTGGTTTCTCTTTCTCATTTTTTAGAGGTAATGGATCAATAAATGGAAATTTTGAGACCCAATCTGGTTGGAAGC
>JASDQU010355903.1:11314-23301 GCA_032191745.1 Picea mariana
AGCTGACCATAGGATTTACGTTGCGGAGCTTTTTACTTGTTTACGATTTCTCCCCCACGACGTTCACGTAGGATGCAAGGTTTATCCTCGGAACATCCAGACGTTTCACAACCCTTCCATATAACAACACCTGAGGGTACCCTTGAGGACTCTCCTCGTCAGGGTGAAATCCCCCCCTATTGTTTGCTTGGTGATTGCTTCTAGATTTTGTTTACTAGAGTGTGTTGTTTGTTTCTCGAAGCTGACCATAGGATTTACGTTGCGGAGCTTTTTACTTGTTTACGATTTCTCCCCCACGACGTTCACGTAGGATGCAAGGTTTATCCTCGGAACATCCAGACGTTTCACAACCCTTCCATATAACAACACCTGAGGGTACCCTTGAGGACTCTCCTCGTCAGGGTGAAATCCCCCTTGTTACTCTACCACACGTGGACATAAGTGAAGTCCAAGACGTTTCTACACCACCTCCACAAGTAGAACGCACTGATCCTCTCGGTGATTTTCGAATTACCAATACTATAGAGGACTATCGCATTCATCGTGGTGAACAACCTGTTGGACGAGTAAATCCTTCTGAAGAAACCACTATACATCTTCTGAATCAACTGTTGGGCCTTCTCACGGGGTAGTAGACCAAGATCCTTTTTGGTCCGGTAATTTTCGTCGAGTTCTTTTCGGTACAGAGTCATCCCCTGTTTACGAAATCAACCCTCCTGTGTCTCCTGAGACAGAGACTACACCCAAGACTACCACTTATCGTTTTGTTCTTCCTCCCGAGATGGCCCATCTTGCGGATACTACAAGCATCCAAACTAGAATTACTGCAACTACTCTTCCTCCTATTAATACCCAACGAATGCCTGAGGCTAACCCAAATTTACCTCCTGGTTACCATGTGTTGAATCCTTTGTTGAATGTTTCCCATCCAACACCTCCACAAACCCCAGCCGGTTCTCCAAGTGGTCCTTTGTTTCCTGGGCATCCTATTCCTGGTTTCATCCCGACACTCCCTCAGTTTCCTACTGGCAATCCTAATCCTAGTGGCACTATCCCGACTGTTGCACCAAACTTACAAATTCCCATTGGTGGACAGGGTGGTACGGTTCCTTTTCCTTTTCCCGGACACAACACAGTTACCACGCAACCTACGGTTGGCACACTACTTCCGGGCGGAATTTTACCTACGGTAGGGGGACCAACTTTCCCTTTTGGGTAGAATATACCTCCTCAGTTGGCCCAGTATTGGAATCAGCTTTTACAAAACCTTCCTCAAAATGCTTGGGGGCAGACCACTGTCCCTCCTGTAGGCAAACCATATCTAGGTGTAACTAATCCTATTTGGGGTTCGGGTCAAACCACTCAACCTCAGGTCCCTACTCAGACTCAAGGTCACAATCCTTGGGGTTACTACCCTATTCATCCACCACCGAATCAGCCAGGATCTTCACTTTATGGGTAGTCTGCTTATGCTCCTATTGGTCTGCCAACAGGGCTTCCACCCCAAAGTCACCAGTACCCACAAGTGAATCAGCAGTTTCCTTTTCTTGCTACTTTGGATTTGCCAGACTTGTCTAGGATTCTCAACGATCCTATCCGTCACTCTCCTCAATGGTCTTCTATTCCTGCAAAGCTTCCATCGGATATTCCTAAATTCAATGGTAAGGCGGGAGAGGACCCTAATAATCATGTCATGACTTTTCATTTATGGTGTTCGTCCAATTCGTTAATGGACGACTCCATTCGTCTCCGTCTTTTTCAACGAACCCTCACTAGAGCTGCTGTGAAGTGGTACATTGAGTTACCACGAGGTTTCTTTTCCGATTTTCACACCCTCGCTATGGATTTTCTCACACATTACCAGTTACCGATCCATTACGATACTGGGACTGAGATTTTAACCTCCTTCAAACAAAATACAAGCACTCATATATCTGATCATATTCATGAGTGGCGAAGGAGATGACGTCTCATTAAACTTGAGCTTCCCGATCAGTTACTGGCAGAATGGTTTACAAAATCTTTTGTGAACAAAATCGGTAAAGACATTGCTATGGGCGGTGTTGTTATAGAAGAGTAGGCTATAAGTCGTGCTCAGTATCTTGATCTCGTTTATTCACAAATGGGAACTCTTTATGATCTATTACCGGATTTGCCTCGTCTTGGTACTTCCAGCACTTCAACCACCCCAGCTGCTTCACATGCAACCGATGGTGTGATTGGGACTACCCATGCCCAATCACATTCTGTTTCAAACACGACCCCTAAATCCAACTCTTCTAATGTTCAAAGTGCTCCGTCTCCTTCTCCTCCCACCGGTAAAACCTCTGAAGTGAACGTTGTTCAGTCTACGCCGACAGGTAAGAACAAATATAAGAAAGGGAGAGGCAAGAATAAGGAGAGTAAAAATAATAATCCGAATGAGCAAACCAAAACCCCTCCTGTTGAAGATCGGGATAAGCAAAAACCCTGCTACCCTTGCCTTATCTGTGGTGACGATCACTACACGAAGGATTGTCCGAGACGTGCCGAGGTTAACAAGTTCCTTCAAGGAACACCCAAACCCTCTACTCCGACAGTCTTGTCTCAACCTTTCCCGTCTCAACAACAGGCTTCATTGGTCATCCATGACCAACCCTCTACTTCTACATCATCTTATGTTTTGATGTGCACCGGTGATTCCAAGAAAGACAACGTTGCACTTACCACTAGAGCTAAAGACTATACTCCTTCTAAGGAGAAGGTTGACGACTTACCTCTTGATCTGGTACAACCCTCTCCACTGAATCCACCCGCAAACGGTCCTCTTCATCTCAAACGACCGAGCCTTGATACAGTTATACGACCACCCCCGAAAGGTGTCGTTAAGAAATCGGCATTCAATCCTCATGCTCGTGCGGCCCAGAACTACAGCATTGTCGAAGATCTGGCCCAAGCACCTTTAGTGATGTCTTCCCTTGAAGTCCTTTAGTCTTGTCCTGCACAACGAAGGGCTCTATTGAAATCTATAGGTGGAATTGATCCCACAGATACAAATTTGATAGTCTTTAACTTGGAAGACCATATTCCAAGGTTACCCCCACAACTTGCGTTTCAAATACAAGTTGTTGTCGCCGATAAGAGCATTTGTCAGACTGTTATTGATGAGGGTGCCTCTACGTGTGTAATGTCTTTTACTTGTTGGAAAGCCATTGGCTCTCCCCCTTTAAACGAATCACAAAAAAATTTGAGAGCCTTCAACGGCTCTGGTTTTAAGACTTACGACGTTCTCCCGTCGTTTCCTGTTACTCTCGAAGGTAAGACCGTCCAGGTTGAAGTGGAATTTTTCGATGCTCCCTTAGATTACAATATTCTACTTGGTCATAGCTGGGTCGATTCTATGCGTGTTGTGGTATCAACCCTTTTCCGTGTCGTACGATTTTCTCACCAGGGAAAAGTGGTTACGGTTGATCAACTTTCCTTCTTTAATGTCGATACTCGCACTGGCAACGTGTTGTTCATAGATAAAACCCCACCGGGTTACGAGAATGTTGGAGTCGGTCTTTTAAAAGACTCGTCGTTAATGGGTACTTTCCCCATACCACCACCACCTGATGTTCCACGCCTGTTAGTTGCTTCTATTAATATGATCTCTACTGTGCCTCATGAACTCCCTGTGTCTTCCGACCCTTGGATAGTCCCTGATCCTGGAGATCATGTTCGTTTCAGTGACGTCATGCCGTTAAGTCCGGTTGAGTTCGCTTATCGAGCCATTCAATCGGCAACCATTACTACTTCTTCTTTTGATGAGTTGTCTCCTGATCCTTTCCGTGTCATCTTCCCCACTGACGATATGATCATGTCCGTCCTGGATGACACCCCTTGGGACGATGGACATCATCGTTCCATTCTGTTTCTGGAACAACAGACTCTTGAGAATTATCAACGGATTTCGACTCCGTCGACCATTGTTGTTATATCCACTGTTCCCCAATCTACACGAGATGTGTTTGCAGAAGGGAACCTCAGTAACATTTCTCCCACGGTACCCATAGATATTTCAGTTAAACCTGGGATAGTCGAGAACGTTCATATCGAAGCTTCGTGTTCTCCCGAAGAAATTGTCACTTATACTTCCTTGTTTAAAGAATTTCGTGATATCTTTGCCTGGAGTTACGAAGAGATACCGGGTATTGACCCTGCTATCGTTGTTCATGAAATCAAGACATACCCCAGAGCTAAACCAGTCCGGCAGCGCCTCCGTCCTGTCCATCCACGTAAAGCGGTAGCCATTAAACTCGAAGTTGAAAAACTTCTTAAAGCCGGTTTTATTTATCCCGTGGCATTGACAGAGTGGGTTTCCAACCCGATACCGATCGATAAGAAAGGTGGTAGTATATGCGTTTGTGTTGATTATCGGGATATTAACAAATATTTTCCGAAGGACAATTTTCCAACCCCTTTCGTTGACCAGATCATCGATGACTGTGCTGGCAGTGAAATCTTTTCCCTCATGGATGAATTTTTCGGCTATATTCAAATTAATATCGCTCCTGAGGACCAACATAAAACGGATTTTATTTGTCCTTGGGGTACTTTCACCTACAGAAAACTCCCCTTCAGTCCGAAGAATGTAGGTGCAACGTTCCAACGTGCTATGTCTTACGCTTTTCACGATATCAAGCATATCGTTCAACCTTATTTGGACGATTTTCCGGCTCACTCTTTACGTCGAGTCGATCACCCTGATCATCTTCGAGCGATTTTCGTTCGTTTTCGATTCTATCACATTCGCCTGAATCCTCATAAATGTGTCTTTTGCGTAGAATCCGGCCGTCTCCTTGGTTTCATTGTTTCACATCATGGGATCCGGGTAGATCCTATTAAGGTTGAGGCGATTCTTAATATCCCTCCTCCTTCTTCATTGCGTCAGTTACAAAGTTTGCAGGGGAAAGCAAACTTTCTTCGTCGTTTCATCCCGAATTACGCCGAGATTACTCGTGGTTTCACACGTCTTCTAAAGAAAGGTTCCGTGTTTGTCTGGGATAAGGTTGCTCACAATGCTTTTGAAGCTTTAAAGTTGTCCCTCACAAAAGCTCCTCTTCTTTTCCCTCCGGATTTTAGTCGAGATTACTTTCTTTATCTAGCTACGTCTGAGTATACTATCGCCATGGTTCTCTTTCAAGAGGATGATAACCACGATGAACATGTTATCTATTACTTGAGTAGAAGTTTATCATCCATGGAAATCAAGTACCAACATGTTGAGAAGCTGGCTTTGGCTGCTGTTCAAGCAGTCCAATGTTTTCGTCATTATATTCTCTCCAGGAAGACTACAATGATTTCAAACTGTAACCCCATGCAACATATATTGACACATCAATTGCTGGGGGGCAAGTATTCCAAGTGGATTTTTATTCTCAAGGAGTTCGACTTGGAATTCGATCGCGCCACGTCGAAGAAATCCCTAGTTTTCACTGAGTTAATTTGTGATTTTCCCCACACTACCACGGAAAAAGTAGCATTCGATTCGCTACCTGACGAGTCACTTTTCCTTATCAGTACTGACGATATTTGGTACGGAGATATCATTATATGTCTCCAAACTCAAACGTTTCGGCCTACTTTGTCTAGTGCCGAACGCCATCGTGTCCGTTATCAAGCACGTCATTATATTATCCTCGGCGATACTCTATACTGTCGAGGCATTGACTCTGTCTTTCGGCGTTGTTTGACTTTTGACGAAGCTGAGAAAGCTTTGAATGACTGCCATTCAGGAGCATGTGGTGGTCATATGTCTGGGTATGCTACTGCCCAGAAGATCTTACGTGCAGGTTACTTTTGGCCTTCCTTGTTCAAGGACTGCATTACTGCTATTCAGAAGTGTCATGCCTACCAGACCTATAATCAAAAGATTCGGTCGCATCCTACTCCTCTTCATCCTGTGGTCTCAGTAGGTCTGTTCGCTAAATGGGGCATTGATTTCATGACATGTCACTCTCACTCGGCCGGGGGGCATGGTTATATTATTGTAGCTGTCGATTATTTTACCAAGTGGGCCGAGGCGATGCCGACATTCGATAATACTGGGAAGACTGCAACATTATTTCTTTTCAACCATGTCATCACTCATTTTTGTGTGCCTCAGGCTATCGTTATCGATCACGGTAGTCATTTTAGAAATTATATGATGTCTGAACTCACAGAGAAATTGGGACTTCGTCATGATAGCTCAACACCCTATTATCCACAGGCCAATGTCCAGGTTGAAACAATCAATAAAGTTCTTATAACTATGATTCGACGGATGATAGGAATCCATAAAACTAGCTGGCACACGATGTTATTTTCGGCATTGTGGGCATATCGGACATCTGTTAAATCTGCCACAGGATTTACACCCTTTCGTTTAGTTTATAGCATGGAAGCCATTCTGCCAATAGAATGTGAGATACCGTCTTTGAAGCTAGTTGTAGAACTCTTACCTAATACTTCTGCTGAGGAGGAACGTCTGTTGTATCTGATGCGATTAGACGAGACTCGCCGTGACGCTACTCTTGTAATAGAAGCCCAGAAGAAACGCGTTAAGGCACGGTATGACAAGCATGTCAAACCTCGTGTCTTCTCTGAAGGAGATCTTGTTCTTCTATATGAACAAGATAAAGATGTCTTAGGAGCTGGGAAATTCGAACCAATGTGGCGTGGGCCTTACATTGTTAGCAAAGTTTTGGAAAAATGAGCGTATAAGCTGGTAGATTATGATTGTGTACCTTTGAGTGAACCCAGGAATGGGTTGTACTTAAAGAAGTACTATGCATAAGTCATTTGTGCATGAGTACTTGTATTTTATGTATCATACCGCGTGTGTGTGTTACTTTAGTTTTGCTTTTGNGACGTTGTGTTTGATTGCCAGATGTCGGAGTATTCACTACCTTATATTGGCTTCGCCGACGGTGCTAGCCGTAGTACTCGGAACCTAGCTTCCGCTGCATGGGCAATCTATGCTCCAACAAACGAACTCATATCTCTACGAGGTATATGTCTTGGCCGAGCAACCAACAACATTGCAGAGTATAGAGCCGTTGTTGAATTATTGGTGGATGCTATCTCTCTTGGAATTCGTCATTTGTTTGTGCGACTTGACTCGCAGCTGGTAGTATTACATCTCAGTAATGTATATTCTATTCGAAGTCCTACTTTATTGAGGGTATATTTGCGAATTCGCCTCTTGGAACGAAATTTTGATTATATTGAATATCAACACATTCCTAGATGTCTTAATACATTGACAGATGCTTTAGCTAATTATGTATTGGACAGGCATTTAAATCATTTATAAATCAAACAAATTAAAATGTACACAATGTAAAGTAAGCCGGTAGAACCCATGTATATATATATATATAACGATCAAAGTTTGTTTTTACAAAATGTGTCCGAAGACCAAAATATCAAAATTGAAGCGCATGGCTTCTACATAATGACATCAATGATGTTCATGATAGCACACTAATGTCCTAGCAACTCTGTGGAGCAAGCGACCCATAGAGGCAGATACTCCCACAGTGTGACACTGATCGCGTCGTGGAATCTCCTCCAGAGGCATATCTGGAACGTCTGCCATCAGACCCTCTAAGTTCTGCTCCACTGTCAGATAGTCCTCTGCGTACTGTGGAACTGCTACTACTACCTCTCCTCGTCTCTAGATAGGGGAACTGACAGCAGGCCAGTATGGTCCAATGTCTGTGTTATCAACAAGATTTTGGTGTTAGTCTTCGGGTAAAACTATAAAAATAAAAACATTTAAATATGTTAAAAAAATACAAAAAAATTTAAAAGATAAAATTGGTGTACTTCTTACCGAGGTCTCCCCACTGTGAATCTCCAGGAAGTGCAAGATCTGGGTCTCCTCTGAAATCCAGCCCGGCGTAGGCATAGTCGTCCACCATCAGCATTTGAGTCTATTACCAGTCAAAGAAAACATTGTCATATTTGACAATGGGACCTGCCACATGTCGGGCCATGAGCCGACACCACCGTAACATCCTCGGATCTCTGGGACCAGGAAGATCTCATTCAGCCTATAGATGGAATACCGGGACTCTCTCCAGAAAGAAGGACACTAACAGAGACCCATAACCAAATTGTTTCAAGTCTCCACACCTGCACTTAGTCAACTATTTCTTGAGATTGTGTAATACTGCGTCGGCCCAGTTAAAGACCCGGGGCTCAGTACACTCGATGGCATACTGAAAATAGCTCTGCAGAGCCATATGTGGAGCCGCACTTCCTGCCATCCGAGCAATGGTGAAAATAATCGTGCGGAGAGTTATATCAATAACTCCCCAAATGACCACTTTACCTTTCTGTCTCTCTGCCTCAGGTACACAATACTGGTTACAATACTCGCTCATTTTCAACCCACCTCTTTTGCTACCAGATAAACTAACATATGATCCACGTCTGGACAATCCAGTCAAGAAATAGATATCCTCAATATCAATGGTCAATGTATGGGCTCCCACGATGAAGACTTGTTGGTTCGGATCCCACATCCAGACTAAGTATTCCAACAATCGAACTTGGGCCCTCATGCCCGGGATGCGGAAATACTTTAAGAGACCACAGTCTCTTAGTGCAGCAATGGTTGGAGGATTGTTTTCCGCATTAGCATTATCCTCCTCGTGCTCTTGTTCCTGCCACTCTAAAACCATGATTGTGACTAGAAACCTGCATAAAAACAACACACAAACATAGTGAGTGATCTTATTCATGAGGAAAATTATTGCAATTGGCTAAACATTACACAAATTTTTGGATTTTGCGTTGTTCACAGGTGGCCTGCTTCACACAGTGCGAACTTCTCGCAGGTGGCCCATGGCCCACCTGCGAGAATGGGTCATTCTCGCAGGCCCCGTATGGGCCACCTGCAAGAATGCTCCCAAGCGCATAGGGTTTAAAAAGTTGAATTAAAACTTGACTTTTAACCAATAAAAACATAATTTTGAACCATGAAAAGATAAAGGATGAGGCACTTACCAAAATATAGCTGACGGCACATCAAATGGTCTCCCGTAGCTCCTGGAATTCGACACCGAAGATAGAGGGTAAATGAGGGTTTTTTGGCACTCAAATGGTAAAATGTGAAAATGGTATGGTAATTTTTGTTATTTGTTCATTTTATTACTTTTTACTATATCAAAAGTGGGTTTTTTATGTTTATTCTTTATTTAACCCTAATCACTAATGTAAGAATGAGTGAAATGATTGGCAGGTGCAAGTATGGATGGTTATGGACAAAATTTTTACTTGGTGTGGTGTGATTTTGGTTGTTTGTTATGATTTTGACATCCAACCTCGAGTGTTTTTTATCCGTTCTTGCGCTTGTAAAAAACATAAGAACGCGATCGAGCGTCGTTTTATCTCTTTTTCGGGCTCGCTGTGGTTACACGAAAAAGGAACCCCCCTGGAGTTATCTTTAAGCTCTTTTCAGACTCTCTAAACTACAAAACATTGTCGAGCGATCTTTCTACTTTCACGCTCGTTAAAGTATTTGAAGTTACGCGTCCTTCGAGCGATAGTTTAACCCTTTTTCGATCTCGTTGGACTGTTGTACGAAAAAGGAACTGAGAGAGTTCTCTTTTGAGTGTTTTTCCAAACTCTATAATCTTGAAAAGCCTTCGAGTTTACTATCTATGGATTTGTTAAACAAACATTGACAGACCCGTGATGGGACCGAACCACTCCTTCTTAGGGTTCGTTAAAAATACTCCGAGGGACTCGTCTGAAGGACGAGCTTATATCAACAAGCATATGTGATCCTATTCAAGCTTGCGTAAAAATAAAGAGGTACTTGCCAGAAATGGTGGGGGAAAATTTGGGAAAGGGATATGTTTTATCGTTGAGTCAATTGGCAGTAAGTGTCGCTCTTGAACATGACACCCCCTATTCATCATTTGAAGCCGGTTTGGGAAATCCATTTGTCTCTCATTTGATTTAATCACAAGGTCTTTCCATGTGTCGTCTTTGAGTCAATGCTGCCAAATCATTGGTCGTGTCATTAATGTGTTCAAGAGCTGTCCATCTAAAACCTCTATTTGAGTCAGCCATCTGCAGTTATCCATTCATTCCGTGTCGGCCTTCCCTATGTCCAAATTCCAATTGTCACATACTTTGTTTCACTTTCAAACTCTGTTACTCATTTCGTGTCACTGATGGGGGATACATTAAGGCCCTCCTGTGACGAGTCTTGTTCCATCGACCTCAGCACATTATCTGGAATCGAGGCTTAGAAATTATTCATTACCTTTGAGCTTGCATGCCTCAATGGCGAGTTTCCTCGCTTTCGACAATGGGTTTACATCACTGGCCCTTGATCGAAAGATTCCATCGGTTGTTCGACATCAACTCATTTATTCACAGTCAATGGATTGTATTGTCGTACCTTGGGAGTCATTGACATCAATGGTGATTTCCCTCGCACTTGTTAACGGTTACATCAATGACCGGTAATCAATTGGTTTCTACCATGTTCGACTTCGACACATGTAATCACATGGTTAGATTCGTACTTTGAGCGATGAGATTGAAGACCCTGGATTTTGTCTTTATGGTTCGGGTTGCGATGGAGTATGTATAATTTGCGACACATAGATCCACTGTGCATGTTTCGTGGCTATGTTGTCTTGATTGAAAATTTGTCACACAGATCCACAGTGTATTCCGATGACTGTGCTATATTATGACTGCATGGATCCACAGTGTATGATTGGTGGCCATGACCTTTGTTTATGATGTCATCATTCTATGATCTGAGTATGGGAATGTTTACCTCGGGAATTGGTATACATGATATTCTGTTGATGCTTGGATATTTGCAGGTTTCCGATTAGATGTGCTCTTGGTTATCGACACACACATGCGGCTTACAAAGTCCATTGACTGTCACTAGTTCCACTCTCAAACTTTGGGGGGCATTCTGTTATCCGCAATTTTGGTCATTGTGATGATATCATGATGATGTTATGATGATGGAAAATCAAGATCTTCACTAAGAACACTTTCCTGAAAGAAGTTACATTTGTCTTCTTCCAGAAATCATGCTTTTAAAGGCTGTTCGCAGGCTACCTATATATTTGACTGCGAGAATGCCTGATTCTCACAGGCTACATTAATCTAGGGTGCAAAGGGTTCGCACTGTAACTAATAGCCAGGGTGAGAACATGTTCCAAAGGGAGGAAAAAGATGAAATCTCGAACCTTCTAGAAGGGAATCTTCTAGAAACATAAGTTGGCTTCGAATGGTTATTCAGGTGCTGGCATTCTAGATATCTTGGGATGATTTCCTATCCAAGTAACTAATCTATCTTCTCCTATATATTGAGGAGATTGATCATGGAAAGGGTTAAGCAAACAAGCAACAAGCTAGCTAGAGATTGATTAGAGTATTAGTGCAAGACTGTATGGAGGACTGATGCTACAGCAGCAAGAGACGACAACAAGGTCATCACAAGNGAACCATCAAAAGGAGACCTACGACATCAAGGCTCAGGTTGTAAGTTTCACTTTCAATTAATTCAATACAGTAATATGTCCCTTTCCCATAAAGATGATGTCACTTTATTACATAACTCCTTGATCATATGTATAGAATAGTTATTGAATATATTGATCTGCCTTCACTTCGATTGGTTTGAACTGTTGTGATCTGAATGAGACAAGAGCATCGGAGTGAAGCTTGGAACAATAGAGATCTAAGGAAAGCGTTCATAAGGTATGTCCATGATCCTCATCTCTTAGTTCATTCAATAGGCTAGATCTAGGGAAAGTGTATTATTCTGTCATGTTTTGTTCTAGATCCAGGTGGATCTAGGGAGATCGGTTTGTGTCCGCACTCACGGATTTATCCTGAAACAGACCTTGATGAAGAAATAGAAAATTTCATAAGAAGGTTCCAAAAAGGAAGTGGAAGATACAAAGGTAAGTCTCCTCTCAAATGCTTTAATTGTG
>JASDQU010355904.1:0-11987 GCA_032191745.1 Picea mariana
AGCCCCAGAGGTGGAGGGATGAACTCCGTTATCAACATCAGTTGTCTCTCTCTTATTTTCCTTCATGTGTTTTTCTCTATTCTATGTTCATTTACTTATGTTTATGTGTTTTAATGCATTATGATAAATGAACTAATATGCTCAATAAAACCTGCATAAGCCATAGTCAATTTAAAGATCCTCACATTGTAAACATTTGGGAGAGTAGTACTTGACCTGTTTTCGGATCAAGTGGTATCAGAGCAGGTGACTGCTTTGTAGGATGGGCAGAGGAGCAAAGCACGCTGAAAGAATGCAAGAGTTGCAAGATATCAATGACAACATTCAAGCTGACAATGCAGAATTGAGAATACTTTTGCAAGTAGCTGAAGAGGAGAAGTAGGAGCTTCAAGAGATGCTACGAGCCAAAGAAGAGTTATTGGCTAACTTGCAAAAGGTTGAGAAGATTGATGTTGCATCTCAAACCGAGGTATATGATGTTTCTTCATGTTCTGTTTTCTCTCCATATGAAACTAATGTTGGCATGAATATTCTCACGAAGATGGGGTATAGAGGAGGTAGACTTGGCATTAATGGTCAAGGAGCCACGCAGCCATTGGAGGTTGTACCAAGACAACCATTTGCAGGCTTGGGTTATGGATATGAAGAGAAAGGAGAATGCTCGAAAGTTGCTGAAGTGAAAGCCATCTCTTCACCACCGGATTCCAAGAAGGGAATCAAGACAATTAGTCCTCATCAGTTCAAGGACAAGTCAGGAAGGTATAACAGTCATTCAAGTTCTTCTTTTGCATATAAGAGAAATGATTGCTTCCATAGATCTTTTAACCATGATGTAGTTAAGAATCAAACAAAGAAAATGTGGGTTAAGAAGACGGATGTGTCCATGATAAGTGAGACCAAGCAGAAGAAGAACCTTTCGTATCCTCCTGCAAGGAATGTACAACTAAATGGAAAACGAAGGAATTTCTGCAATTTCTGCAAAATCAGTGGGCCATTGGGAGAAGAAGTGTTGGAAATCGCACCCTAAAATTCGCCACAAGTCAAGCAAGCAGAATGTAAAAGATCCTGTGATGAAGGAGGCTCCATCCACCATTGTAAAAGCATGATTACAAGATGAAAGTGCTTGGTGCTAGTTCGGTAAGTAGTTCATAATGTTTTTGCAAGTTTTATTTCTGCTATGTTGCAAAATTTTGAGTTTTATGGGGGCAGGTATCCCTCTTTTGATGGAAAACACTCAAAAATTTTCCAACTCGGAATCGAGAAGTAATGGCATCATTGCAAAGGGTTGGATGAGAGAAATCCAACGATGTGAAAATCATGCCAAACGGCCTCTGGATGAGAAAGTTGCTTCTTATCTTGGATCTGGTCGATGGCCGTAGCCGAATTCTCAAGAGCAACCGATGAAGACAGCGACACCTCTACGCTCACGTTCAAGTTCTCAGAAGATTTGAGACCATCTTCCACTGGGGTTTCAACCGAAGAAATTTCTCCATGGATTTCCATGGGTTCAGTATCGACAAGGGGTTGATTTTATGAGGTCTTAGAGTCGTCTCTCACTGGCTCCACCATGGATCCTGTGCAAACAAACCTCGACTGCCTCAGACATGCACATGAGAATTCTACTGCATTTATTCGGTAGTCTGCAAGAATCGAATCCCATCCATCTTCAAGTGCACGAAACGGACTTCGATCATGTCAAAAACTGTTCGTTATCTTCGGTGGTTATTTTGAGCAATCTCTCGATGAGAAGCTGACGATCTTGAAATCTGATCTTGTCGACTTGGACTTCCTCGTGAAGATCCTCAGAGATCCTAAAAATGCATCCATCATATTCATGGTAAAGTTTGGAATAGTAGGCTGTCGGTCTTTTAAAAATACTCTCTGCGACTTCGACATAGGAAGGAAAAAGAAAAAAAGCTCTGTAAGGTCGGTAGAAGACAACAAGATCATAGAAAATGGATACGCAGCCTGCAGTCTTAGTGATCATGGACTCTGTAACCCTCCATGCAGCCATCGTTAGCTGCGGCCTTCAAAATTTTCAAGTTAAAGCCAAAGATTTGCATGTTATTACACAAGCAGATCAGTTAGAGAGGAAATTAAATTTGAAATCCTCGTCTCTGGATGTTGTCGTATCGATCTTTGGACTCCACACGTAGAAATGGCTGTTGGAGCTCGCGAGGGTTCTCAAACCGGGAGGGATTATCGTCCTTCAAAACCCTAATTCCACAAATGATGATGTTAAAGAGACCCTATCTGCCCTAGAACGCATTCTTCTGTTGGCAGGATTTGTACTTTTGGAGGGCACCGACGACAGTATCGACGGGCTTGGGCCGTTGGTAGTGAAGAGTCGAAATCGTGCTTGGGAGACAAGATCTTCATTTAAGCTTAAGAAGAAGGTTGCGCAGAAGCCGGCTAATGTGGTAACGTTTGATATACCAGCCTTTAAGGTTCAATTAGGGGATGACCTGGATGATCTCATCGACGAGGACATTTTGCTTACAGAGGAGGATTTGAAGAAGCCCGACTTGCCACCAGTTGATGATTATGAGGTAGGCAAGGTAGGAAAGACACTCTTACGTGAGGAAGAGTGAAAGGCGTATTTTTGCACATTAAGCCTTGTTGGCTTCTTTGTAAAAAGTTGATTGAGGCGTTTTTTCCTAAGCCTATTTTTGGCATTTTCATGTAAACTTGACCAATGAGTGTGGTTATAAACTCTTGGCAAGTGTTTCAAAACAAAATGTAAACAGGTATGATCAGTGACAGATCCAGGTTATCATCAATTATAGGTTGCAACTTTAAGCAAACGTGGGCATTTGCATTCCGATTCCGAAGAACATAGGTGAAGGAGTCTTGAGGAGATGTGCCTTTTTCAAGCATTTGCGTTGCAGTAGTTGCAGATGTGGGCGTTTG
Source organism: Picea mariana (assembly GCA_032191745.1). Taxonomy (NCBI): domain Eukaryota; kingdom Viridiplantae; phylum Streptophyta; class Pinopsida; order Pinales; family Pinaceae; genus Picea; species Picea mariana. Next base: position 2,911 of record JASDQU010355904.1, read on the forward strand.
CATTCCGATTCCGAAGAACATAGGTGAAGGAGTCTTGAGGGGATGTGCCTTTTTCGCATTTACATTGCAGCAGTTGCAGATGTGGGCGTTTGCATTCTGATTCCAAAGAACATAGGTGAAGGAGTCTTGAGGGGATGTGCCTTTTTCAGGCATTTGCGTTGCAACAGTTGCAGATGTGGGTGTTTGCATTCCAATTCCGAAGAACATAGATGAAGGAGTCTTGAGGGGATGTGCATTTTTCAAGCATTTGCATTGCAGCAGTTGCAGGTGTTGGTGTTGCGTTCCGATTCCGAAGAACATGGGTGAAGGAGTCTTAAGGGAATGTGCCTTTCAGAGACATTTGCATGCACTTGATGATGGATTGAATTTGATACTTTTGGAGACCAAAAATTTCTTTTTTGGGGAGGTGTGATCCGAATGGATCTCCGCATGTGAAAGAACTTCTTAATTTGCGCCATGTTGATTTTAAGGTGGCGACAAAAGTGTTTAAGTGGATTAAAATGATGCTTTCTTGAGTTTTATTTCTCACGCATTTAATTATGCATTTGTGGGAAAAATACTTCATGCAGTTTTCATATTAGTTTGATTAATGCTTTTATGAAGTGCTCATGCATTTAATTATGCATTTGTGATCTTTAATAACTCATACATTATTATTATTCACTTGTAATTAAAATGATTAATATTTGTGAGAGAAAATTTTCCTCACATATTATTCATTTATTAATTATGGAAATTGGATTTCATGTGAGAAACCACCTCACACCAATTTGCCATTTTTCTCAATTGTAGGTTGAGAGAATCAAGGGCATGGTTGGAAAGTCTTTGGGTGGTTTTGAGACTTTTCCATTTTTGAGCCTAAGATGGTTGAAGATCCTACTTTTAAGGATCTTGTTTTTTCCTTCTTTGTAATTAGATCCTACAATTGTGAATCTTGTAATTAATGCTCTTAGTTGGAGAGTGAGTAAGGAAAAACTATATATATTCCTTATGTGAGCCATGTTGGAGAGGAAGAAAGGAGAGAGTGCTTAGCTATTGAAAGCCATAGTGCTGAGCTAATGAAGAGCCATAGTGCTTGAATGTAAGAGAGTTTTGAGAGCTCACTTTGAAGAAGGAATATAGAAGATCTTCATTCCAGTTGGAGCAGGTCCGGAGACGTAGCCCCAGAGGTGGAGGGGTGAACTCCGTTATCAACATCGGTTGTCTCTCTCTTATTTTCCTTCATGTGTTTTTCTCTATTCTATGTTCATTTACTTATGTTTATGTGTTTTAATGCATTATGATAAATGAAGTAATATGCTCAATAAAACCTGCATAAGCCATAGTCAATTTAAAGTCCTCACATTGTAAACATTTGGGAGAGTAGTACTCGACCCGTTTTCGGATCACAAACAATCTCCAACACCAATGACAAGTGCATAAGTAGTATTAAACATAGGTTAACGATATAAATAGATCTTTATAATATACAAATGTTTGTTTACTATGCCTTATATTATTAAAAATAATGATAATAATTAATATGATAACAAGCCTTGTGATCTATGAACAAATCAAAACTATGATATTTGAATGTAAAATTAACCTACAATGATAATGAAAGGTTGAGAACAAAAAATGGATATTGACTCATTTATGAGAAATATGGGATTTATAATGACAAGGTAGAAATGGGAAATCGAGGGATTATGCTCACAATGATAGTCATCCAAAAGGCAAGGATGAACAATTAGTATTAACAAAAGAATAAATAATTACAAGAGACTTGCAAATTTTACAATGACATAAAGAAGTTTGTTTAGATGTGTAATTATTCTAATCTATATAATTTTTATTTATTTCTTAAATATTTGATAATCTAATAATATTTATGGAGTGTGTGCTTTTAATATAGTTGTTTTTGGCTTAGATATTTAATTAATTATAGGCCCTTATTATACCATATCAAACACATACTATTGCAGTGTTCCATATGCATAGTAAGTGTTATTCCTCAACATGTTCCAGGCTATTGTTGGAATGATACCGAGGCACCCCAGGGGCCACAACTCATAATGAATCTTAAGGATATATTTTGTAGTAAGGTAATTGTGCAATTTTGGGAAATTTTTCCCTCTCTCTCTCTTTAAAACTAAAGGACCTTAAACATTTCTCATTTCAGCTGACAAATGCTCTCAACTATCAGAGGAATTTTTTCACGAGTGTTTCAGACAGTCGAGCTTAAAAGAGAGATGAAATGGTGAATCAGAGGGGGAAAAATATAAACATACAGGGCACTGCTGAGACTGAATCCTGTAGCTTATGAAAATAGAACATGTTGAGCAATTAAGAATTCATCAACTCTAACAAGTGTATACATATCAATAAAACATGCTTCAAACAATTAACATATTCATGCATCTAAATACATGGATGTACCCTCTGCATATCATTCAAATGCACAAAGAAATGACAATAAGTGGTCATACATTCAGAGGAAATCACTTCTATATCATAACTAAACATCACACAGTAACATTGTATATGGTGAATATCTAGTTGTTTGAGCTTTTATAAATTAGATCTAATATAGGAGAAGCAAAAATAGGAGGAGATTCTTTACAAGAAAAGAAATACTGTAAAGAGGAATTACAAATTGAAACTTAAACGCAGGGGATGAATCTTTGGTTTCCTGTTGCATTTATCAATTGATTGTGCTCAAAGTATATGGTCAAATAACTCTGGTTATAAGATACTCTTCAATTCCCCAAAGTGCCTACCTTAACAATGGGTGCCTTCATTGCCTTTTATGTCTCTCTCTCATACCCTAAAATAACTTCTTGAAACCACTTCCAACTTCTTGAATATTCCTATTGGTTCTTGGTTCTTGAGCGGTTTTATTCCTGGTAAAATTTAGTTTACCCTCACAAAGGTGAAATTCTCTTATGATGAGATCGCGAGGAAGCTGAAAACCTGCAGGCCAAAAAATCAGTCATACTTCGTCCCTGGAGAGTCTTTGCAATCATTTTCCTCTTTGGCTGGAAGCTTGAAATCCTCACTCCAAATATCATGTAATTCAACAGTCGTCGGATCAACCCGATCAATTCTGTATCGTTGATCAGCTTCGTGATCATCGGAGAGATCGATATCTCGGCTTCAAACAAAACTCTGATGTAGGAGCTCTAAAATTACATCTCATTCGTCGATATGGAGATTACATTGGGAGGTTCGAAGGCAGATCTAGGCCATTGATTGGTTCAACTTTCCAAAGACCCGAGAGCAGATCTAGCCTGTCCATCAGAGGTGCCTATTCAAAGTCATCAAGCTCTGACTTCCAATAAGACTTTGATGAGGGGACTCCGAGCTCAAATCTCAGCCGTTGATCTAGAACCACAAAGGGAGGTCTGCCAATGCACAAGGGCCATCAATATGGATCAAATAAGAACAAAAATCAACTAGCGCATGAACCTTATTATGCTGACGTCACCATTAGACACATGGCAGCTTCTCATTGGTCTGCATTGGCACTGAGGTGGCGAGAAAAGTAGGACATCTATCACCTAGATTAGGCATTTTTACCTATGCATGCGGTGGGTTCCACATGTTCACATGGTAGTCTCTGGTTTTCTTTGACAATGCTTCGCTGGCATGTTGACATGACCATTGGATGGGGGGGTTAGTAAGAGCATCGAAGAATATGCCTTCGTTGATACCTTTGGAGGTTAACATTCAACATTCAAAATATTAGAGAAGCTTTACCACTCTAAAATGAGGTTATCAAGGAATATTCCTTGAGATTTGGGTCATTCATCTGAGCTCCGAGAATAACTGAGGGCCATTAATATTATAGTGGACACATGGCACCTTTCTATTGGTCCTCGGTGACATTGATGTGGAAGGCAACTATGACATGTTTCACTTGGATTTGATATTTCTACCTATGCATCCAACGGGTTCCACCTGTCCATGTGGCAACCTCTAGTTGGTTCTGAGAGGGAAATGTTGACAGGTTGACGTGACACCTGGATGAGATATTTGGATCTCTAAGGGAAAATCTGGACTATTGATCGGTCCCACTTAAAAAACCTCCAAATAGATCTAGATCGTCCATCACAGGTGTATATCGAAGTGGTCGAAGCTGCTCCTCCAAAATGACTCTGAAAAGAGAACTCTGAGAGTAAATATCCATCATTGATATGGAGTTTCATAGGGAAGTCCAACGATGCATGATAGTCGTTGATTTTCCTCGAAGAAGAACCCAAAATCAGCTAAGGCATAAAATCGTCATGTTGACGTCACCCTGGACATGTGGCACCTCCGCATTGGTATACACTAGCGTGATGTGGCCGACAGGTAGGACACATGTCACGTGATTTTGAGACATCTACCTGTGTGTCTAGTGGGTTCCATATGTCCACATGGTGGCTCTGGATGGGCTCTGACAATGTCCCACTGACATGTTGTCTTGACACCTAGTCGAGAGGATTTTATATCTGTGGGTGGATCTGGACCATTGATCAACATCACACTTGAATGAGGTTCAAATGGATCTGAACCATCCATCAGAGGAGCTTCTTTGGAGTTTTGCAGTATCCGCTTCAAACGAGACTCTGAAAAGAGAACTGTGAAATGAATTTGGATCGTCGATATGAAGCCGCATCGGAAGGTCCGAAATGAATGAGAGTTGTCGATCTAACTGAAGTAAAAAACAAAATTTGGCTAAGGAAAAGCTCGTCATGATGACATCATCCTAGACACATGGAATATTTCTACTGTCCCATGATGGAATTGACATGGCAAATGCGATGTGACACATGTCACTCGGATTTGGCATTTTTACCTATACATGTGGCGAGTTTCACATGTCCATGTGGTAGCTCTGGATTGGCCCTGATAGTGCCCTGTTGGTTGGCTGACGTGACACTTGGATGGGAGGCTTTGGTGTCTTAGAGCAGATATGGGCTGTCAATTGGGGGCATGCTTACTTAAATATGGATTATCCATCATAGGAGCCTCTTAAGAGCACATGAGGCTTGGATCTGAATGTGACTACGAAGAGGGGACTCTGGAATGGTATCTTGACCATTGATCTTGGTAGTGGGCACACAATAATATTTGAGCCGTTGATCTTTTGGGGTTTGAAGAACTGTCGATTCTGCGTTCTTGGGCCGTGGTCTTGTGATAATCCCTTGGGCTATAGACTTAGTGCCTTTTTGGGTGCGACAAACCCTTTTGGCCTACTCCAATCTCCTTTTAGACCATGACAATCCCCTTTTGGTCTGCAACAAGCCTCGAGGGCTTAATTTCGGCCATTATGCACACAAGGGAATGGATCTCCTTGTTTTTTCTTAATTTTTCCTTAGGAAAATTTGACTCTGAGATGCACAAAGGCTCTTGAAGCTCAACCTTTTGCTGCTAACTCATATGATCTCAACCTTATAACTTCATCCACCTTTCAATTACTTGCAAGAATAAATACAATACTAACATTGGATCCAGTGGGGGCAACATACCCTTGTGTTCTGCCAAGAACTGCAGACTGAGTGCCTTCTTCTGTTGGGTTATGGATTATTCCCAAAAAGATACATCTCCTTTAGATCTGGAAATTGATCTGATATGTGACTCAAAAATGCTCAACAACTTACAATGTTATTATCCTACCTACTTGCTCAAGTAACAAAAGGTGAATGAAGTAAAATTAAAACAAACTCTACGGACTGAAACCAAATGCTTGACTAAAATATTATTTATATACATAACCTTCCTACTCTAACTAGTCTAGCTACTTTGATCAAGTGAAATGATACTTTAAGTGATACAAGGAAAACTCCTTGTATGTACTTTCACAAAGTAAGGATCAACAAAAGTGGAAGCTGTAACATCATATGATTGTGAAACTCATACTTATGATCTGACTATATAAGCATCATATATCCCAAGTCATTTGTAACCTGGGATAATATAGATTCCAAACATAATGCAACTAGGTCATGAAAAATATGAGGGATGACAGATTTCCCAACAAATATGGAGGTTCCTCCTTCATGATGGATTCGATTGAATCACTCCAGGATACCCTTTGATTTCTCTGCTTGTGATTCCAATGAAGAAAAAGGAGAAAGTACAAAAGCTTCATCGCATTGAAAAATTTCCACTGGTTCTTGTTCACTATTGTCAAGCTCTATATCTTTAAGAACAAATGAAAATAATTCATCTGTCTAAAATTCTTCATCAGATATCTCATAGTTATCATACACTGGTGCAATAATAACATTTTCTGGAGATGCCACTTTAGATATCTTCTCCTCAATACCAAGATCTCTCTTTGTGTCATAACATTCATATAAGGACTTATTGTTGTTTGAAATTTTTGTGAACAATGATAAATAAATCTACACATCTCCTTCAACTTCTTATTTATCAAAAAAAAGATCATTGTTGTAAAATTTAGTATGAGAAGATTTCTCATGAACCAACCATTGAAGATTAAATGGCTCATAAAAAACTAGGGGAAACACATCCTCATTAATGTTACCTTGAGATAGATTTGTAGAATCTTCAACAACACAATCTTGATTTTGATCAATAGTTGTGAAAGAAAACATGGCCTCTTCTTGAAAATCCTCATGAATATATCTATAATTGACATCCCTTTTAAACTCAAATTTAGAAAATTCTTTTTCTTCTTCACTACTGTAGAATCCATCTTTTATAAGTTCTATAACTGACTTAAGTTATTCATTACAACAATGTTCAAAAGGAAAATTAGAATATGGAAATTAAGAAATCTTCTTTGGATCTTCTTGAAAATGTAAACATTCATCAACACATGTCATATTTCTTGAAACATCAGAAGGTATTTGAAATTCATGATCATGTTCAAAAGGAGAAATATATCTTTGAATAGGGTATTGATCTATGTTAGGGACCTAACCTCCCTAACCCCTCATGTAGGTAGAATAATATAATTCCATGTAATAAAGGCTAATATTAATAAGGCCTAGCAATAAGGAAGAATAAGTCAAATGTAAGAAGACCTAATAGAAGCTTCTGCTTCTAGAAGGATCTTCCTCTAGATTGTTCTTTTGGATAGATAGAGTATAAATAGAAGTAGAGGGTATGAGAAAGCTTATCTTGGATATTATTGTAATAGAGCTCTACTCTGTTGGAGGTTTCACCCTCGAAGAGGCAAGTGAACATTGTTATCAATAATCGAAGTTCTCTTTCTGGTGTTATACTGGTATTGTTCTGATTATATCATTGCTTCTTTTCCATTTCTAGTTAAAATATTTATGTTCTGCATACTATTTTATATCTGGAATACTACAAGTGGTATCAGAGCACCTTCCTCGACAGAAAATTGCGGGTTAAATTTTTTCAGGGTAGAGACATATTCCGACGTCTTAAAGCTACAAAGATCTATTGTTACGCACATAAACCCGTGGTTGGGGAGTCATACCCACATGAAATACAAGTGGTACCTAAGCGCACATCTGTTGGCCACCCTGTAACCCATGTTGGTACCCCTTCGAGTGGTAGCGCATTAGAAAACACCTGTATACGGATCGGCCTAGATCTTCTGAAGCCCTCCATAGATAAACCTATCGGCCACCTGACTACTATAGTGCCACCAAGAACATCACTCGGGAAGATACTCTCTAATACCTGGGTAGTCAGGTAGTACGACTAAGGGAACAATCTAGACTCTTTAGTTGGTGCCCTGAGATATTGGGTTGGGTACTACTGTTGGACTTCACATGTATATTAGAGAGATATAGCATAGGGAAAACCCTTGTCTATAGAAACCCTGAATATCCTACCCTTGGGGACGGAAACAAAAAACAAAACAAACAAGATCTATTTCGCGCAACTGTGCCTTCTGCATTTTGGTTGCAAAATTACTATACATTTTTTCCTATTAAGCATTTGGGCATTTCGTCACTGCAGTATTGTTCAAGCCAGAGTATAACTCTGCAAGAGTAATATATATATATATATATATAGTGGTCCCGTCGGTACACTTATTTGGGACTTATCCCAATGGTTTCCTCTCTTCACCCTGATTCCAATGATACCTCTCATTTTTAACACAATTTTTTTGTGTGGACCCGACCTGTCTTCGACACCCTTATTTGGCTCTTATCCCTTTGGATCCCCTTTTTTTCCTTGATCACAGTGGTACCTATCATTTGACACCCTTCTTTCTTCATGGTCCCACCCACCCCTCCAGACCCCTTTTGTTTCCCCTATACCATTTTCTTGCTCCTTTGCCCAAATGACTACCACACGAGCCCAAGAACTCAATGCCTTGATTGCTAACAACCATCAACACAAGGACAACATCAAGCATATCAGTGCCAACATTAGCTCCATCAATTCAACTATTAAGATCCTCAAGGAACAATGTTCCCACATCAAATACCTCCAAGAACAATGTTCCTACATCAAAGACCTCAAAGAACACTTCCTGGGCCATTCCCAGAACCCTTCCTCTTCTGAACAACCATCTTATCAGGATGACCATGATTCTTCCCATTACCATGACCCTCATACTACCCACTTTTCCCGATACCTCTTCCATCCTAGAATTTGTTGATTAAGTTTGGTTGTCATTGATGTCAACCCTTGAAGAAAGACCCGTAGCACAAAGGTTTGGGTAATGGACCCAATAGTGTTTGATGTAAATATGAATCATTATTGTTTTGTCATGGTTGATAAGAAGTAAATATGGATGAACTCCAAAGTGGTCCCCTTATGGTGAAAGCCCTCACAAGAAAATGCTTTGTGGAGTAAGAGAACCCATGCTTAATTGTGGAATAATGAGATGAAGGAAAGTGAATTTGTCAGGGAAAATATCCTAGATGGATAGTTCTTGTCATGTCATTTCCGGTGGTATGTGGAATGTCACATAATTCCTCACGGTTGGAGAGTTATGGCCATGAGAAGTTGGAGACCCTAGGTTTGGGTAATGGACCCAAGTTTGTTTGATTGGTAACAGTATGAGTTATGATATATTTTGAGATAATACTATTCTATATGGATAGTAAATTTCATTCCATTTTTAGTGGTATGTAGAACGTCACATAACTCCTCACGGT
>JASDQU010355906.1:0-11542 GCA_032191745.1 Picea mariana
TTCAAAGTATTTGGCTAAGTTTGTATGGTTTTTATTCTCATTCATTAAAAATCGGAGGAAGAACAATGAAGTTATTGGATCATCGAGTTTGGAGAATCCCTTAAATAACTTGTGAGTCCCATAAATGATCTCACGTCTCTCAAATTTGCACTTTTATTATCTTATCTTTTTAAGCAGTTATTAAGGTTGATTTTGTTTATAACAATGACCTTATGAGCAACTTACTCTCTTTATTTTAGAGTGTTCAAATTAGACAATTTAACCAATTTGCGAACATAATATCACGACGTTGTCTAACTGTTCTACATTTTGTTTTTTCGCTAGAATCTGACGACATGAATCTTCCTGAAATCACGGTTTTTTGTTGTTTGATTGCATTTTTAAATGTAGAAATGGATTTGCCATGCTGAAAAACCCCACTTGGATTAAACAGAATTAACCACTCAAAAATGCAGATCCAACAATTTCTCGCTCACCGAATTTTGGGCAAATATGACCGAAACAATTTCTCACTCGCCAGATTTTAGGCAAAAATGACCGAAAAATATCACCAGAAAAGAGTCAAAACTTCTTAGACTAAAACTAATATCACACCATTAGACTACAACTAATATCACACCATTACAAGCCTAATCCTAATCCTAGTCATAACTTATTCTTTTAGCCTACTTTAAACACCATATCCAAATAAATTAATAAACCTTTCTTTTCATTTATAATATCACACCATTACAAGCCTAATCCTAATCCTAGTCATAACTTATTCTTTTAGCCTACTTTAAACACCATATCCAAATAAATTAATAAACCTTTCTTTTCATTTATAATATCTCATTTATAATATCACACCATTACAAGCCTAATCCTAATCCTAGTCATAACTTATTCTTTTAGCCTACTTTAAACACCATATCCAAATAAATTAATAAACCTTTATTTTCATTTATTTTCAAATCCTAGTCATAACTTATTCTTTTAGCCTACTTTAAACACCACATCCAAATAAATTAATAAACCTTTCTTTTCATTTATTTTCAAATTTCCTTAGAATTATGCACCATCTTAGTTTTGTCGTTTTTAAAAATACTTTAGAGTTGCTTTAATATTCACATGAGGACATGTTAAATCATGTGAACTACATGAAACCATTCTTCATAAATCAATGCTTTGTCCTTAGTAACTTAATTTCTTCCCATTTTCATGAATGGGGGCGAGTGCATGCCACGTGGCGACCTTATACATATATGAAAAGTTTATTATATTTTTAGTAAATTGGTTATTACAAACTTAGGCCAATTCATTGAATTGGTTACTATCGAAGGTGGCCAACTCAAAAGGAGACCATGATTTTTTAGTGGTCATGTGAATTGCCTTGTCCTTCTTACTCTTGGTTTGCATTTTCCAAGAGTTTTTCTCGAGATTGATTTAAAATAAAGATAAAAGAAAATGATATAATCGTTTAAAAATAATTAATCATGATGATTATTGGTTGATTTGATAAAGATAGTTGTAATATACGTGGAATTTAAATTGAAGTGAAGAATATTTTTCCCCTTTAACCACTCGAGTGAAATAAATTCAATTAAAGGAAATTTCTAAAAGATTGCGACTGATCGATCCATGGGATTATATGAATGTTTTATACGAATAAATAAATTCTTGGAGAATATGGGTTCGTGGGAGCTTGGTTGGAAGTTGCACCCTTTTCCAAAACTTTCTATGTTCTTCTTGGCTTTGAAAATTCAAATTCTGAAACCCGCGCTCGTGCCTTCTCGCATTTAGCTACTTTCTATGTGGCACTACTTTGGATCACACGCTTTGACCAAACAGGTGCAGCGAAATTTCAAATTCCAATTCTATGATGGCTGTATGGTGGACGGGGAAGGGTGGATAGTGAGGTGTTTTCCATCCATTTTCCATCCAAAATTCCATGGGAACCCTCTTGGCAATGACCTTTACAACGAATTCCTAATTGCAATTTCCACGAACCTTCGCAAAAGCTAAAATTTGAAAAAAATAATTGTGAGGCACGCTTCAGCTTCCAGATGATCATGGGGGCCATGCTTGCCGTAAGAATCCGAAGAGACAGCCATGTTAGATAAATGGAAGAAATTATGACATTCACAAAGTGGATTCCAAATACGGATAGACGCCGATGAATCGCCAAATACCTGAAGGATCTGAGAATAGCTGTAAATACAAATCCCGGGGAGAGAAGATCTAAAGGGTTTCATCCTCGTTAAAGCATTCAGCAAGAATCACACATGAAATCGTATCCAGCCAGTACACAAAAGCTGTGTTTGTAAGCTTTAAAAGTGGGGCCGACAGAGCCTTTAAAAGAAAATTTGGCTGACCAATTTCTTCAGCTCCAGTTCAGCAGTTATATGCGCCGGATTCAATTTTTAAAATTTGATTTGGCGCAGGGGGCGCAGTGGAAAGCGAGATCTATTGCGTTTGATCGTTACAGTACTTCAATGCGAGTAATATCAAGATTTGGTCTAAGGAATTAACTAAAAGCACCTGGGATTTGTCGTTTGTTATTGTGATCGGTGACATCAAGATCGCTATGAACTCCGATGGCGCCGGAAACCTGAGGAGATTCTCGCCTTTAAGATCCCCTTCGGGCGAGAAGTACGAGCGATTCAACCACAGCGATAACGAAGACGAAATGCAGAACGATGTTTTCAATATCCCGCCCAAGAAAGCACCACATGAGAGGCTCAAAAAATGGAGGGTAAGTATTGTTTCTCTCTACATTTTTCTTTCTTTGGAGGCTGGATGAAATCTGTATTGAGTGTTCTTTACCAATTTTGCCATAAGCTCAACTGTATTTTACCAAGAAAGGGTGTATTCGTGTTAAATCTGGCTTTAGGATCGACACACGATACACCATTGTACTGGGAATAGTTTTTGATTTTGAGTTAGCTGAGCTTTGAGTTCAAAGAAATGGCATATCGCTCTGTTTTTGGTGATCTCTTTTGAACTCGGCAATTTCAAGATCGTTGAAATTTCATAGTTGTGCAAGATCGTTGAAATTTCATAGTTGTGTTGTTTAAATTGTTATTTCGGTCATCTGAATGGATTCAGAAACCTAATTTTATTTCAAAATTGTAATTTGTGGCGAGTGAGGTTGCAATTTGTAATTAGGGCGAGTTTCATGAGCAAATCCCTAACAAAAATGGGATGAAGGAACAAAACGCAATAAGTACCTCTTATCCCACGCCATCATTCACAACATATTTTCAGTTATTACTGAGTTGGTTCGATCATCTGCATCTTGTAACAAGATATTTCAGTTATTGCTGAGATGGTTTGGGAAAGCAGGCAATCACTAACACCAACAACAAAAAATGGAAATGCTATATATGAGCTGATTCACAGGGAACATGAAAGTCTCGTAGCCAAAGCTCCACATTCTGTGAAAAGCCAAAACATAGATGTACAAAAACATTAAGAACTAGGGCATAAATGTACTAAATTATGAAATTGGAGGGATCAATTTAGAAGTATGAGGACAATTTCTGTTATTATTGGTGGCCTTCCTCATCTTTTGGCTTGAGAACAATGATTTCGTATTCATTGTCTTCATTATGTTAGTAAAAAGTTTGCAATGCAAACTTGCCATTAAATGCTCTAGGTTGTGCATTGTGTTGAAGCTCTGGAGGTTGGTGATCTTTAATTTAACTTTTGGACATGCACATGATCTATATAGATAAGTTAATAAAAATTTCCATCATGTCATTTGAGAAGAGTTTTTATTTATTGTTTTATTTTATAGGTTTTTTGTATTTTAATATGACAAGTGCGCACTTTCCTAATTTGAAAATATATTTAATTAAGGAAGTCTCACTCAAACTTCTTTAGTGAAGAAATCAAACTTCTTTAGTGAAGAAATCATAAGTGGGTGTATATTCCATCAAAGTTGGGTTTGCACATGCACTATTACAAGCATGAGCATAGGAAAAAAACATGTCATTGGAGAGATTTGAATCATAGAGGGGGCGACAACAACAACCTACTTTCACTAACTTGATAAGTAGTTGTTGACAAGAAGATTTTTTTAGCAAGTGAGGAGTTCACAATTTATTTTCTTTGAGATAAGAAAAAGAGTCTCTCTCTTGACACATTGCCATGCTCATTGGTCCTCAATAACCAATTGTGTTTACCACCTATAAGAGTTGATTTTTAGCAAATGGGGACTAGGGAAATATGATCACAAAAAGCCAAAACCACTAGCATGTTTAATTCAAGGAAGAGGAAAAACCAAAATAGATGTTTAAGGGATTCTATCCCCCTTCACATGTTTCGTCCTCAAAACATGGGTGGAAGCCATATAATACGATCTTCTAAGCAATGCAATCAACTAATACCAAGCACAAACATCCATCCATCCTAGTGAAATGTGGAGATAGGGTCCAACCATGGCCTTGCCTCAATATTAATTTTGGTTGCTCCTTTGGTTCCATATTGTTGTTGTGCTACTTTGATGTCTCCATGCATTTCTTTTAGTCCTCCATATGCCTCCATAATGGTTGTCTTTTTGTTTCCATGTAGGTCCATAATAAGTTTGTTGATTCTCATGGCCTTGCCTTGATGACTTTGTTTCTCTGGGTGGTTTGGGCTGTGATATACAATAACCTTAGCTATTGATTCTTTTGTCCTTGACTCTTAAATATGTGGTTTCTTTGACTCATGTAGCTCCTTAGATTCTTCTTCCTTTTATGCCTTTCTTGGGGATTTTTTTTATCTGCTTCCATAGGCTCTTCTTCTAATTCAATCTCACACTCTTCATCTGATGTGTCAATAGGTACTACAATTAGTTTCCTTGCAAGGACTTCTTCATGTGCCACATTGGGCCATTCTTGTTAATAAGAGAAATATCATGTAGTGTGATTTTCATCTACCAAGGTCGTAGATGAAACACCTTTCCATTAAAAGGTATAGTAGTTGAAGAATGACTATCGATATTAGCAAGAAATTTTGTGCATTTCTTTGTCTTCCTCATTATAGTTATATTTACAACTTTGGATTCTCCACAATATTTATATGCATGTACCTCTTGCTGAGGACCAAGATATATATATTGAGGATCTCCAACAACAAAAATAAGAGCCCACTCACAGAGTTTTATGGCTATGTGAAGATCCTTCAGATGCCCCCATTTAGGTTGCCTCAACATACCATATTCATCAATTGGAGCATCATATTCATAACTTGTTATGTAGTAATTGTGAAAGCTAACACCACGTTAAAAAATCGAGCTACTGCAAAAGCATTGTCTTCCACATGCTTATGAGGAATTTGACCACCCCAAGCTGAAAACCACCCATTCCAATCCTCGGTCCAAAGAGTGGGCTTGTCATATGCATTTGGCTTGAATCCATCACAATAGAAACCATTATATGCATTTATAATATTCCATGGTGTAGCACTTTGTTGACACACTTGCATCTATTCTGTCTTCCATACTCACAGCCCATTTTACATAACATTTTCCTTTCTCACCAAATGTTTAAACTTGCCTACGTATCGACCAACTTTCTCACATCATTTTCGGGTTCATCAGAGCTCTTCTTTAGATTGTTGTTGGGTTCATTGGCGTAGTTCCCTACATCAGCTCTGGGTGCATCGATGACGTTCCCAACGTCTCCTTCGGGTGAGTTCAGCGCCAACACATTCAAGCTCTCTGGGTGAGTTCGTTTGCTTAAGGTAAAGCATGTTGGGTTTTAAGGAGGCACATCTTGCTTTGAAAAGGAGTAACGTGGAGGGGGTGCATGTTTTGATCATCCTTATATTTAACTTGATAATGATAAAAACTTCATACTTAACCTTCCATCCATATCTATGCAAGTTTAAGTTCTGATTACTTAATCGGGTGAATATGTATATAGCCTTTTGCTTATGAACTTATTGTTTTTGCAAATTTCATTAGATCATTTGCATGAAATTTATCTACCCATACTCGATGATCGTGCATCACAAAAGGAACGGTTCCACAAAAATTGTGCCCAAATGGCTTTGTAACCAAATAGTTTTACCACAACTAGAAAATTGACTCACTCGCTTCATTTGAATCCAGAGAGAAGAACTTCGTTTTGTGACTATTATTGTCCTTGTGAGTGTTTATTATGTCCTCTATCAGCAAAGTTCAAGCAAACACACACTTAATGTGTGGTGTATGGGGGCAAGCACACCTTTAAGCTGGTAGGATCCTGACATGTTCGACTCTGGAAAGCCATGACAAAGGTAGTCAATCCATGACAAAGTAGCAGGATTATATGACACATATAGGATGCCTGATGCCTACAACTTCAGGAGAAAACAAATAAACTTTGTGTGCGTGCCTGGCCTATTAGGGTCTATTATAACAATATCAAGACAAGGAAATTCATTCCCAAAATCATTACCAATTTTGTTTAGATTTCCTTCGATAAACTTAGCATTTTGAATATCATTCCATTATGCATTTCGAGGAGCATCTACCATAGCTTGGGGAACCACTTCATAGCCATAGACATACTTTACCTTTTTGGCCAGTGTAAGACTAATGGTGTTAGTGCCACAAATCAAATCCAAAACTATTTTTGAGCCATCTCCTCTCAAATTTGTTGCTTCTTCTATAAGCTAGTAAAATTTCTCTGCCTGATATGTATTTGTTTGAAAGAATGAGTTTGTTGATATTTCAAACACGAGTCCTCATAAGCACTTTGTTATAGTTGAATTGCCATGCAATATATACTCCTCTTCTCCAATTGATGTGTTTCTAACAAAAGTGTTTATATTTTTTTACAATGCGTGATATGTATGTGAAGATGTGGAGAAGTATGTTGATGTAAGGTTGTGTGTGTCAGGGACAATTGTGTGAACATCTCTGGTGCACCGACGCTGGTCATGCGAACTTCGTCGGTGATAAAACTTTGTGTGTCGGCGAAGTCTAGCAGAAGTTCTTCGGTTTATCGATGGTCAAGGATTGATGGTGTCGGTGTATCGGTGAGGAAATCACTGACTCGTCGATATTGGATGTATTTGCGGAGGAAGAAAGATTTTTGTTGATACGTTATGTATCAACAAAGAAAGAGGAGAACTTGTCGATTCTGTGTATCAACAGGTCAAAGTGGTATGAAGAAACGTTGCAAATGGTAAAGTATGGAGAGTGAGAAGAAAGACTTGGTCTTTGTGATTTGCATGAGAGATTCTAAAAGGCTTTCCAATAGAAAATTTTTGTAGGGGGGGCCCAATTTATTCTCTTAGGGAAACGGTAAAAGAAAAAATTAGGGAGGTTGTTTTGCGAGCACAACAAATGGCGACACACTGGGAGAAGCCAAAATATATGCTAGTCTTCCCTAACTTATAAGCAAAATGTAGATGGTCATATAATTACTTTAAAGATCAGAAATCCTAGAATTTATGTGCAACAGTTACTTGAAAGATTCAACTGTGGTGGACTCACTGGTGATGCTTGCATGCCGGCTAGTAGAGCTCATCTGTTGTAAATAGAGGATAAATGATGGTGAGATTTATTTCCTTAAATTGCGTCGACGATTCAAGTTGGTATCTCCGTCATGGGGATGATATAGGTTTGGGATATAGAAATATTTTCACCAGGTGTGTATATATATATCTCACAAGTGTTGCTTCATTGCTCGTAGGCGTCCATAGCCCCAATGTAATCGCCACAACGTCACATACCTTGCTCCTCTACCAACGAGCATCCATAACCTTGACAGAGATATCCACATGTCCCCTAATCTGATCAAGATTTCTTTCCCATTCCTTCCTGGTTTATTTAGTGTATTAGCATCCGGTGGGTGGGGAAAGCGGTGGCCTTTTAGCTTTATAGGGGATGATTCCCAAATATTAATAGTTATTTTGTATATTTATTGCACCTGGCTAAATAAGGTTACCCCTTTTGATTTTTAGCCTTTTTAGACTTTGACACTTCACCTTTCACGCGAGCAACTGCTTAGTGTGTGGGTGGTTCCCTCCTTACATAGGATCTGCTCAACAACCAACATGCAAGAATGATCGTTGATTAACCACTGTGTTGAGTCATGGTCTGATTGATGTCACAAGATTCCAAAACTGTTGTGATTCATGTTCAAACAGAGACCCCTAGTTCAATTCATGAGCTAGGAAAGAGATGCAAGTCGATTCGAGCTTGTTTCTGGTGCAAAGGTGTTGCCTATAAAAGACGAATGGAGGTGAGATGTGTGTATGTCATCAAATAAAATCAGGGGTCATAAGATAAACATAAATCAGAGAATGAACTTCCTCCAAGGGAAAAAAGGATGAAGAAAGAAAAAAAGGAGACGTATTCAGAATTAGAAGATGAACTCGGTCCAAAACCCACTGCAGCTAAAAAATGAAACCTTGGGTCAGCAAAAAAAGTAAACAGAGAAAGATATCATGTGAATGTAAGTGTTTCCAACAACTTTAAAATGTTTATGCATCCTAACACAACAAGGATTTTGTAGCCTCTTGAAAAGACTAATCCATGTGAAAGCTTATACACATATTATTTCATTTAAATAGGTTTTAGTGCTAGCGTTGGTTGAGAATTATATCTCTCATCATGATTTTCTGAAGACAATCAACTCATCTTTGTAGCCTTGTGCTCTAGGAAGTAAGCATTGGAACAAACTTCCATTTGTTACCCATCATATGCTTTTCTCTGGCTATGTGGGATCTTCACTCACTCTCTACCTTTTCCATCCCTAAAACTTATTCTAAAATGTAACATGCTCATCTCTTCACTAGTTCAAAGCAGGCGTGTGATACCAACTGTGCACTTGTACCTACATAGTTAAACAGTTCAAGGTATGAGATTGATTTCAATCCAATATTTTCATATATGAAAGTGTTTAAGAAAATCATGTGCAAGGAATTGATAATATAATTCAAAAAAATATTTGTGAATAAACTTCTCAAGCAACATGTTTCATGATTGTGTTGAATTTTCTCAAGTCATTTGTTTTCCTCGAGTTGTGTCCTTCTCTTCAAGAGAGCACAAACTTCTACGAGAGGGATCGACTGAGAAGGTTTGTAACCATATTTTAGCTCACTCGTCTTCATTCCGAGAAAAAGTGAATGTACTTGTGACATCATAACATTGATACGTTAGTCCATAAGCCTTTGCGAGAAACATAGCCATTGAAAGATTTGTCAGTAGGGATTGCACAACCACTGCAGATTATGAACATCAAGGCCATGAACAACCAATGTGATTCTTTCAACCAGGTTTCCATCTTCCTCAAACTGTAAAGTATTTTGCAGCATATGCCTTTTCAACAGCTCAAGATAGTAAGCTGTCTAGCGGCCAACATTAGAGTGAATGCCATTGCAACATATGAATCTTCCTGTTGAACTTCTTAAAGAATTTATGCACATGGTTTCCTCATGAAGATGAATGAAAATTGAAGTTAATCCAAGCTCAGTGAAACAACAAAATGAAATTCAGCAAGTGAAAAGAAGAAAGCTTACATGAAAAAAAAGAAACTTAGACTAAAACAAGCCATCATGAGTTGCAAACTAAATTAATAAAAATTGGTGGATTTTATTCAAGAAACTAAGACAAGTCAAGATCTATTATATACAAGTGAAAATAAAAGCAAACATCTAAACTGTGTAGGCAAAAAGGAAAAAAACAAACTATGCTACTCCTATTCCTACTCTATCCTACACTGGCTGAAAAAGGGCTAAGCGAAAGCATAGTGCCAATGTAGCCAATCAAGTAACTCCAAACCTGCAACCACATGTTCATCAAAAGTCAATTGTAGAAAATGGAGTAGCGAGGGATCAAAGACATGAATCATTGATTCAAGCAAATATCTACCCAACATGTTAAGTTTGGTGGCATTATAGTTCATGGGAAATGTGGACATGTAGGATTCCTCCAACCAAGACTCAATTCCATCATAAAATTTACAATGATTACCGCAGGATTGTTGAAAGGAAATCGAAAATGAGTGACATGCCTAATGAGACCCATAAATGAAATTTGCATGTAATGTACCTTGTGAGAGAGTCTCGTTATGGGTGGCATCATTCACTCATGGGGCCGAAACAAGACAATGAGAACCTAATATAACCATCGGTTGACACTGAAAGTGCCTCATCATCTAAGCAAGTCTCATGGGACCCACATTTTACATAACCCACATGTTGAGAGGAGAAATGATATCTGCCAGTTTGAGGGGAATATTGAGCAAAAGATGACTCCAAGCCTTCTCCTATAACATCATCAAAATCATATGAGGAGTGTTGGAGTATTGAGATAGAATCCAAGGACAAGTGATGCATCTTCTCCCGAAGATTGACATGTGATTGTGGAGCATATTTAGGTGGAAGTGTTTCTTGGATCAACTCAATGTTTCTTGTGCCTTGTATGGTAATGGGTTGTACATTTGATGTGATTTCTTCATGTGGATTGGAAAACTTGTTAAGCTCTGCATGCCTTAAATTTTCTATTGTTAACATTTGTGCATTGAGATCATAAATTTTATATTGCAGTGAATGTGATCCAGGTGGATATTGGTGGCCACCCACCTCTTCCGACTGGCTCAAAACAATTTTCTGACAATTTTGGCAATTTACTATTTTTAGCAGGTTTTAACTTCCGGGGCCATTTTGAGGGCCTAAATGAAGGTTTTTTGAGATCGAGGTTCTCAATGATAGCCGAAGGCATAATTGAGGCCCCAGTGGTATCAGAGCAGGCTGCTCATTGATCGTTTTTTCAGTGCATGTCCCCGACGAGGTCTGAGTATAGCAAGTTGGGTCTCGAGCTTGTCTCTCTTGAAGACAATCGCTCTCGCACACCCAAGAAACCCTCAATGGCGGAAGAAAAGAAAAACGATGGAGCAGATGATCCTATCAGTCTGTTGCTAGAGCAAGCTCTCACGCGACAGAGGGATGAAATGATGGAGAATTTTTCCCACATCCTTCAACGGCTGCCGATAGCATCAGGCGCATCTTCATCAAGCGACCACTTTGGAGGCACCTCGCCTTTCAAGGTACAGGTTAATTTTGATATTCCCGTATTTGAAGGTCAAATAGATGCAGATGCCCTAGATAAATGGTTAAATCTGCTAGAAGGTTATTTCTCTGTTCATAATTTCTCAGAAAAGGAAAAGATCACCTTTGCACTCCTTAAGGCTCTCCCCCATGTCAAACATTGGTGGGAAACTTACTGGGAGCAGAGTTCCACAGAGGATTCTGGAATATATGGGGCCGAGCCCACTTGGGAATTTTTTGTGGATGCGGTAAAGAAACAGTACTACCCTGTTGGCAACTATGAGGAACAATACATGAGATGGACCACACTGCGGCAAGAGAGGGGCCAAGCAGTTCCAGAGTTCACCAATACCTTCCATACCTTGCGCACCAAGCTAGGTATCAAAGACTCTGAACGACATTTGGTTTTGAAATATCGTGGGGCTCTATACAGATACATCCAAACTGAAATGGATTTTCTGGACATCTCATCACTCGGTGCTGCTTATCGATATGCTGTTAAAATTGAGCAGAAATTTAAGCACCAAAACAA
>JASDQU010355908.1:4184-17094 GCA_032191745.1 Picea mariana
ACCTTTGAGTCCTTGGCCAAAGCATTCTTGACCTTCTTCCAATTACCAATATGCCACAACAATGGTCTAGAACTACTTTCTAATTTCAAACAAACCTCAACCACACATATCACTGATCACATTCACGAGTGGCGTAGGCGACGTAGTTTGTGCAAAGCAGAAACCACCAAGCAATAGTGTCTTGACTAGTTTCTTAGATCACTTGTCTCTCTCCTCGGTAAGGATGTAGCTTCCACCTTCCCTCAATCTGAAGAGGAAGCCATCAATAAGGCTCAACAGTATGACCTCATCTATGCACAGTCAACGTACTTATACACTGTACTTCCTAATCTTCCAAAACCTGTGCCATTTGGCCAAGACAAACCTGGGATGTCTCACATTGTCACTACTTCAGAGATCGGAAGTAGTGACAANCTCTACCTCAACATATAGTACTAGCGAAAGAACCATGCCTTCCTATGTACCTTACAGATTGTTACCCCCACAGAATCCGTACTTACCATTTCCTGCCCCCCCACAACCCATGGATCCCCAACATCCTCATGCTAGGGTGAATTTTGTTCAACCCTCTCCCATTCAGCAATATCAAAATTTCGAATAGTTGAATACGGAAAATCTGACCCATCCGTCGAAAAATGCCAAAAAGAAAGGAAGAAACAGGAACAACAACAACCCAATTCAAGGTAGGAATCAACCCCAGCAGAACCAACCTACTGGGGAAAACCAATAGCAAAAACCCCAAGGGAGCATCAATACCAATATACCACACCAAGGGAAGAACAACAATCTTCGAACTAACTTTCCTTGCACTATATGTAATGAGTATGGACATTACACTCATCATTTCCCCCAAATTCCTAACCTCCAATGGATAAGGGCATCCATGCACTCACAGGGCCCTCTGACACCAACTTCCCCTCAGCAAGCCCCACAACAATACGTGAAACAACCCCCCCCAGCCATACTGCAGAACCCCATTCCATACCAAGGTATGATGAACACCCAACAAGTGATCCACCCTACCCCACCACAAATGGGGCAATATGCAACGCCAGGTCCCACTCAACCCAGGAATTCGGTTGATCGCAGTATCCTCCTCACCAGTGAAGAAATTCTTCTACAAAATTGCAATCGTCAATATGGTATGCCTCCCGAATCTACCCCAACCACCTCAGAAACAAAGCCAGTTACTACAGGACAACCATTGATGATTCCACGTCCTAACGTGGAACCCATTCCTCGCATACCACGTATGCCTTTACGACGAAATGTACATAACCCTCATGCTAAGGCTGCTCATAATTATAGTCTGGTTGAAGACTTAGCTCAGTCTCCCGCAGCCATATCTGTGTTGGAGGTCCTCCAAACCTGCCCATCACAGAGAAAATCCTTACTTTCTACCTTGGGGGCAATCGACACAGCTGACACCCAATTGATCACATTTGATTCAGATAATGGAGAACAACATCTTCCCACCCAGATATCCTTCCAGAAACCAGTTAAGATCTGGAACACCACAGTTTATTGGTGTATCATCGATGAAGGTGCATCCACTTGCATCATGTCTAAAGACGTATGGCAGAAAATTGGCTCCCCTGAGCTAGTACCCTCTACCATCACCCTTCAAGCTTACGACGGTAGACCAACATCTTCCACAGGGCTTTGTCAAAATGTCCCCATAGAAATTGGGGGCAAAACCATCCTCATTGACATTGAAGTTATCGATGCCCATCTTGATTCCAATATCTTGTTCGGACGCAACTACGTGTATGCTATGAAGGCGGTTGCCTCTTCTGTGTTTCATATGATGATGTTCCCCCATAATGGGAAGATCGTCACCATCGACCAACTTACAAATTATGAGCCTAACCATTCCACCAACATCAATAACATCCTCCCCCTTATTCATGTTAGCCCGAATAATTTTCCAGTTGCCAACATTGGCCCTGGATTATTCCAAGACCCATCCATGTTGGGCACTTGTCAGGGTGCACCACCATCCTAAACCCATCTTTTTCAGCACAAGTGTGTGTAGTTTCCTCTAAAGGAACTGACACGGAGGATGCCCTCCCTCCTAGGGAGGCTTCTATCATATCTGACGTCCCACTAGTCGCAGAGCTCCCCCCTCATGAGCCTCCTACAAACTTGTCAACCCCACCAGTTCATGATTTCACCTCTCCCCAGGGCCATATCCCAGTTTGGGAGACAGTTCCCCAAGCCATTACTCAAATCCCCTTCTTTTACCCTCCACCAGGCATACAAAATTTCCAATTAGCCGCAACGCTTACTCTCCCTAATATGGTGTTGGAAATTCCAGTTTGGTATTTACATCCACCAGAGATGGTCCCTCAACCATCATAGATGATTTTAGGGGCTAAATTTCGCTCATGGGCTGATTTTCCATGGTTTTTCCAAAAATGAGATTCGCTATTTTAAAAATAATTCGCCCAAATTCTATAGGATAAAATTATTTTACCTTAAAAATCGCCAAAAGTTTATAAAAACTATATAAAATTCTTAGAAATTTGAATATTTTTTAAAAAATATTGCCAAACATTTATAGTTGACATATGCAGGATTAGTAATATTCGCCAAGGTTTCTACATTTTAAAATAAATTTCCATCCTTAAAATCATCCCTGTCAACCATCCCTTCCCCCCCAAACGAAAGGAATCCCAATGATGATTCCCATACTTACTCCCACCATACCCTCTACACCCCCATTCACTAACCTCCATGCCACAGCTGGGGGCAGGTGAAATAAGAAGGACCCCACAGCTCCACCCCTCCCACGCGTTCAACCTCCTTGCGTGCTATGTGAGAAAGATGGACACCCAACCCACAAATGCCCATCTCTACCTGAGTTGCGTAACCTAATTCCACTCAATCCAATACCATCACCGCTCGCCACTATAGCAAGTACTGCTGCTACCTCCCCTAACTCAAATAGCAAAGGGCTGCAAACCAACTTCGCTTGCGCCATATGTTTAGAATATGGCCATTATACACACCATTGCCCATCTATCCCATACGTCCACCACACATTAGCCGCGACACGCCACACATACCTTCCCGAGTTTCCTCCGACACTCCATACCAATGCTCCTGTGAATGTGATTCATTATACTTCTTCATCAATCCTCGAGCAAAGGAGAGGTACACGTCCTCCCCCCAAACTACCGCCCGATCGTCCATAGTGTCAGTCACACTGGGATGGCATTATGGACCCACTGTCCATATCTAAGCCCTTTTTCCCACTTTCATTTTTTGGTAAAGGAGCCCATAAGCTCTGTTTTCTGAACCAATTTCGGTCTCTTATATAGACATTTCCATCTGGTGATCATTTTCCCTTTTTTTCCGATGGAGCATCTGCCCATGACACACTCAGGTATGCCTGCTCATGTTTAAAATTATCAAATAAATGCTCATATGTTCAATTCTCTTCAGATATTGTTCACGTCGGGTATTTGGTTTTCATGTGTGCAAGTACTTGGTCATCATACATCAACACACCCCCTTCAGGTATATACTCAGTACTGGCATGTAGTCATTCCCTCCGAATCTCACTTGCATCTCCAGTCACACCCTCTGACATTTGCCTCTAGGATCCCCATTTTCGGCTCTACAGTACCAACACCTCCATTTTCATCTTCGGTACTATCACCCGGTAGCACTCTTACCCACATGAGTTGTCCCATTCATAGCACCCTTTTGCGCTTTTGACACTCATGTTGTTTTTCAAAACCCTTTAGGAATGGGAGTCCCGATAGTCTTACATCATGTCGCGAATCAACCACATACTCCTTCTCCTCATTTTGCTATCTTTCCCAACAGACTCCCAGATTATCTCTTCACGATTCTATTTTTGGACTGCACCTCCGCAGTATCATGAACCCTCCATTTCATCCACAATCAGTTTGCCCATCTGCCAATTTCCCTTCATTTCACTTACCTCATACAGAAACCCACCCATGGGGCCCCCACCCTCCACTAGTTCTCCAAGCAAATTGTGCCCTACCCGTGCCAACCATATCACATTGGGGCACCCGTTTCTGTATTTGTACACTTATCCCAAAATTGTTCTTTATTTATTTTACAAACACCTTTGTTTCCAGCAGTTACATTACCTTTTCTTCGTCACCTTTGGCGACCTTCTTCCCTTTTTGGAAAAACGCAACCCATGTCACCCTTGGTTGGGGCACTACTTATCATTTACCCTTGACGACATCGTCCATATCTTCAGAGTACCCCATAGGACACTTATCTCTACCCTCTGAGTTTATTCACTTTGTCCCACCTCTGGCACAACTTATCCCCTGTCTTGCTGTCCCCCTGACACTTGACCTCGTTGAACAATTGTGGCCACTTTTATCTCACATATACTCCAACCAAGGGTAGTCTTAAGTATTCCTACATCTTGACTTCGTCCATGTACCTCCTCCACTTCCTAACCTCACCTAGTAGATTTCACGAAGCCATTTGCTTCTGGGAGTCACATCCCCCTTTTTTTGTCAACATCAGCACAATTTTCCAGAAGGGTGACAGTATCTTGATTCTCATTACCCATCCAATGAGAGATCTCAGACGGCACAGGGAGAACCACAATTGATCCCTGCTATCATTGACCCCCATAACATTTGACATCAACACTTTCTCATGTTACGGTGGGTCTTACTTTGCGACTATTGCAGTTAATTCTTTTACTTATCGAAGACCTCTGAACTTGGCTGGGATATCAATACCTATAGAATCCGTGATACTTCTTACAGTTGTCACTTCCTACTATTCAGAGTATGTTCATCCACATAATTGTCTTCTACCTTTATCATGATCGTCCCTGAGGGCGCTGCAGTTGTCTACACCAACACTTCATTCCTCTTTTTGAGTTACATGACATGAGCATGGGGCATGCCCGCCTCGTTTGTACATAGTTTATTTTTTACACACCTCATGGAAGGTTGGGTTCTACCAGTTTCTTTTTCCCTCCAACGGATCGCTCTGGATGATCCCACTATTGCTCTCTCTTACAACAACACTATCAGTAGAAGAAACATTGATGGATTTCGGCTATATGTATGCTCCTAACCTCATCCATCAGGGGGCATCTGTTATCACTGAAATTTCATCTGCAAATGGTTACAAGAATTAAGCATCGTCAAACATTTATGAAGTCATCCATGGACCTAAATTAACACAAAAGCATTCATAAAGGGTCAAAAAACTATACAAAATAGTGAAAAATTGAAGGGTGCTATAAAGACACTGGGCGTGCGCGCAAATGCGCAAAACAAAAACGCCAGATTCGCGCACATGCGCACGATGCGTGACTGTTATCGCAAAAAGCCGTGCACCTGC
The DNA here is from genome assembly GCA_032191745.1 of Picea mariana. NCBI lineage: Eukaryota > Viridiplantae > Streptophyta > Pinopsida > Pinales > Pinaceae > Picea > Picea mariana. Next base: position 9,540 of record JASDQU010355908.1, read on the forward strand.
GAAATGACGCATTTATGAGAGTGGTCAGCCTCCCACCCACTTCTGGTTCATCTCCCAAGCTGATTTGACACTCAAATTTGGACTGGATTCGACTGGATGGCTGGTCAAAGACCTAGAAATGCCCTAATTAGCCTCTTTACACACTACAAACTAGTTGAACAATAGCTCAAAGGAATGCTATAAAAAGGCCATGGATACACTTCATTTTTCAAGGAATTCAAAGCAAAGTTATGTTTCCATTATTCTCTTGAGGACTCTATCCTTGCCAAGAGTATATTTGCATCATTGCATTGGACAATATATCTCACCCCTTGAGTGGATTAGCAAAGAGTTCTTTCACCATTTTTCATTTTTATTTGTTGTAAGAAGAGCTTACTTGTGGGGGTCCAAGAGCCCTCCCTTGGAGGAAGAAAGGACTCATAGTCCCCTTGCTTCTCAGTGTTTTCTTTCACTAATATCAGCCTTATCATTGGTGACATGGGTCTTATTGTTCTTTTTGTCTCTATGTCCCTATGCTTATAAATTTAATTGTTATTTCATTTCTTAGTTTAATTCTTAGTTGTTGTTTTCTATTTCTTTTTCTAACCCTTTTCCTTGCAGCTGTCCTGCTCAGCAGACCCAACTGAGCTTGCAAGCACCTCTATTTTGCTCACTAAGGTGACGAAAGAGGTGCAGCAGATATCATTTCCAAAAAGTGAATCTAGCCACTATCCCTTTTTTTAATATTATCTTATATACATCTAAAAGATCTTGAACCTTCCCCTCTTCTCAATAACAAGATATAATTAAAAATTGTACATAACCACTTGAAATTTTCCAAATGATAAATCTAAGTATTACATTATTTGGGACTTGCCAGAATAAATCAATTAAATATAAACTCATTTACTTAACACACTTATTTGAGCACACTCCCTAAACATCTAAGTCTTAATTTAATAGTGAAACCAAATTGATATGACGTAGTTACTTAAACATACTTACTTAGCACTCTTTCTACAATGTATAAATCTTGCATTAATAAAAGCTATGAGTCTGTCATTAAAGGCCGAGTGTGAGCATGAAGGCTCTGAGTACAAGGCAAGGAAAAGTCAGAATCTGAGCGTGAGGATTCAACTCTAATTACAACAAGGAACTGTCAGAATCTGAGATGGAAGAAAGCTTTGTAAAAAGGGAAAAATGTTGTATAAACCCGGGATTCAATGCAGTTACCCCAACCCAAAATCCAGGTGTGAACTAAGATTCAACTCGCGCTCATTTAGAGGGTGGATATGTTAACACAACTTTAAACCATCTACAGGATTAAAAAATGGTTAACATAGCTTGCAATTTAGGTCCGTTGGCTAGGTTGACGCAGTCTAAATCATGAACAAACATTGTAGCGTATGGTTTGGGTAGCCATAAATCTACACTACACTGAAACTTATTTAACATCTTGTTTTTCCAACGCACCATTATCAATAAATAAAATATAAAAATTCTAGAATAAAAACAATTTCATTCTGACAGATTTGTATAATCATCCTTTTTGGTACATCCATATTTTTAGAACCGGTTTGGGCCCTGGACAACAAAAGTAAATTGCCAAAAGTGAATGTCGTCGTTAAAATGGAAGGTAGGTGATAATCAGGAATATGGAAATCGCACGAATCCAACAACGATTTCGCCAGGTATAAAGGGCGCAACAATAAAATTTCAACGCAGTCTCAGCCACGATTTCTAAGAAGAGCGTGGTCAATCGAAAGGGGAAAATCGCCATCTAAAACAAGGTTTTCTCCGTCGAAAATGTGGTAAAATTTCTGTCTCGAAATGGGTGGACAGTTAACAAGTGAAGTTGTTGCCAAGGTAAGGTGGCAGAAGGGAACCGTAATCAAATAAATAAAATGCTGCCACAACTCAAAAATCCCCGTGTAAAAATGTTCAACGCTGACCCAAAAGATTTATAATCTATTTTTGGGTGGGCAAGGGTGAGCTAAATTCGTCCTAAAATAAAGTGAAGTGCAGGGGTAAGACAACAGAAAGGATTTTCTTAATGGTGTGAGCAATCGCTCTAATATTAAACACTGTCCAACTTACTGTCCACAATGAACTATCGAACACAGTCCAAGGGAGAAAGGAATTTGCAGAGTTTCAATAAGAGGATGGCGTCGAGTTTTATCTCCAAAATCGTAGCCATTTAAACGAGAGAATCATAATCATCAAGGGTATAAAATAGGGTGGAATAACAGGGTAAGTTTCATCAATAAGGGTAATAATTGCAGAGGATAAACGCAGTCGAAAATTACCACTCAACCACATGGAGAAATAAATAAAAACATAGTCCAAAAGCCTTGAACTGCCAATTGATTTCAGTAAGGTGCCATGGTAAAATCGTTGGCCCAAGGTGTGGAAACGGAAGGTGAAATTTTTCACAGTAAGGGAAGACCTGAAGTATAACCACCACACATAAATTCATCTGGAAAATCATTAAAATTATCGACGGCCTTTAATTAAAAAAAAACATAGAGATCATTCATTAAAATGTAGAGATTGAACGCCGAAAATAAAAAGAGGTTCGGGGCAGGAGGAAAACCACCTCAGAGGTAATTGACGCAGCAAGTCGTAAGGCTCACTCGACCAGGAATGATCATAGGGTTTAGATGACTCGACAGAAATAGAGGTATACGGCTTACAGGTTCGTCCTTCGGTTCATCATCCTCACACAAAAAAAGCAGAGCGTTGAGATCCATAGGTATTTTAATGATAAGGCGACGATCGTAGATCAGGCTCCTGGTTGTCTGCTCAGGCGAGGATTGATGAACTAAGGATGAAATTCGAACAATTGCACGGGTCACAATCAAACACATCTAGGTGGTCAAGACATATGGGAAAACGAAGGGCTTCGGAGTCAACAATCGTCGAGTTAGGCTAAGAGAAGTTCAGTCATCAATCTAAACATCCAATCTACTTACATAATCAACATGTAGATCGAAGCATAAAACCTACAACATCTTTATACAAATGAAAAGAGAGTACCATTGCCTGATCACCCACTCTGAGTGACGTCCGCGCGCTCCGTGCAACTCCCGCTCGTCGACCATTGAGACTTCTCCGGTACCTCCCAACCAATGCTAGGGGTACTCTTCTAACCCTTTAGTCCCCAAAGCCCCAAAGGGGCCGCACACACTATCCAGAGATTTCAACTAGCTCCCAGCTCACCTCGCAAGGCCGAGCTACCACTCCTCTCCGAGCTGGGTATCCCCAACTCCCACAAGTAAATCAATCAAGTAGATATTTCTACAGCGTAACGTTATGCAAACAGAAGATCCCTTCATCCTTCTCCTTCATTCATTTTATAGAGTTTCGAACTTCCATTCTTTCCTAAAATCTCATTTAATTAGACTTTTAAAAATAAATTCCTAAAAATTCTTCTCCGTACAAGTGTCACCCATCCCCTTCATTCCTCCATTATTTAATTTCTTTAATTAATTAATTATTTTATTTCCCTCACCCACCTAGAGTTACTCCTAGAATCACTCCTAGGTGTCCCCAAATTCCCTTACAGGTTTTAAAGGCTTTCCCTATTATGAAATTGTTAATTCAGTTTAAAATTAGAAAGCTCTTAAATGGTAGATTATTTACTAAGTTGACTTTCCGCTTTTTCCTTTAAGTTCCCCTTTTTCCCTTTTTATGTTACCTCTTTTCCCTAGTTTCCTATTTTTTATTTTATTTTCCATCTTTCCCCTTTTTACTTTGAACTCAAAAAGGCAGGTGTGAAAATTAACCCTTTTTCCCTTTTCTTATTTAATTAGTATATTTTAATTTATTAAGATAATAAAACAATTAATTCCCTTTTTAAATTTTAATCCAACATAATTTTTTTGAAACAATTCATTTCTTACTCCCTTCATGTTACAAGATTTAATGAAGATCATAATTATTATTTAAGTTGTTTTTATTTTAATTATTATTATTTTATTTATTTATTTTTTTAAAGGTAGACCAAATTTTACCACTAGCATAATTTACACTTAGACCTTAAATTTCGTACTGGGCGACATTTAATTAGGGAAATTGTTTTAAAATTACTTAACATGTTATTCGTCTTAAGGCCATCTAGTTTCATCCCTCTATCATCAACAACGTGACGTGCCCATCAGGACGCACTAGGTGCTCCAAGGGTGCCACTTGCCTCATTTGTTCCCTTGCGTGATGTGCCCTTCAGGACGCATTACGTGCTCCAAGGGTGCCACTTGCCACTCTCCATTTTTCTTGCACCACGTGCCCTTCAGGATGTACCACGTGCTCCAAGGGTGCCACTCGCCTCTTGACTGACTTGGTAGACATCAATAACCCCTGGAGTCAACACTCTTCCAGGTGAACTTGTGGGAGACTAAGGGATTCTAAGGAATAAGGCTCCCATCTTATTGTGCACCCCTTAGAATCATCGTGAGCGATTGTCGCAGTCCGCCCTCACGACATTGTGGGTCCTCTTGAATTAGGTAATCGTTAACCTACAGTTCGAGCCATGGCGAGAGTGATAGTAGGCTGTGGCAGGGCTGCTATCCACACCTCTCTCTCAACATCTATGGTAGTCGTGCATGACCCCTTTACTTCATATGTGAGTTTGGTCGGCAAGCTATCGTCAGCCTGCATCATCAACAAATCATGTCAGAATATATCCATGTCATATCATCCAATCAGATGCGCCAATATCATAGTAAAAGCAATCAAACCCCAATGGTACACTCCCTGACTCGATCCATAGTCCAAGGGGTTCCATCGATGCCTCTGCATCCCCAAGGTCCAAAATCCTACACACTCAGTACAACCGAGTCAATAGCACCTGTCTATGTCAAAGCAGTAAAACAGCATGTCATCAACCCATAATGCCTCATAATAAATATCAAATTTTTAATAGCATAATAATTTGGATCACTTGCGAGCAAGTGTCCTCAAAGAATAGGTTTGCTCAGTGCGCTAGAGCGGGATGTTACAACATTAATTAACTCAACTACAGAATCTACAATTGCAATAAACAAGTGCACTCTTAGTACAATGATTACTTTGTTTACAAGTAACACACAAGAAGATTGATATGTTCAAACAACAAAACAAGTTGTTGTCTGATGAGTTAAGTTTGCTTTGACACCAACAATGTGATTTTAACAAACACAATGACATCAAGGATGAGAATGAAGATGCTCAATTGACTAGTGATGAAATTCATAAACATGAAGATGAATTAGATGAAGTCCCTATTACAAAAAAAGTTGCAGATAAATGTGGCAAAAAAATTAGAATTGTTTGACCATGGGAAGAATTACGCTTTAAATGAAATCGATATGGACTAGGATATGAAAATGATGCTAACAACCTTTTTCATATTCCTAATTATTACGAACTCGTTTGCTTTGTGAGTGGAGGTTTTTTGAATGATGATAAGATGACAGAGCTTGATGATATTGGTAAGGAGCATGTACAAGATATTGTTGACGATGATGTTGCTACAGATATTCCAGATCATGATAATTGATAGGATAAAGAACCCATACAGTGAAAACACTGTCATCGGTTTGGCCATGATAAGTCAAATTGTTTTGATCTTCACCCACGCAGATTTTGTGGGAATAAAAATCACCCCTCAGTAAGGTGTCAAAAGCGCAAGCGGAAACAAATTCATTTTGAATGGTTAGGGAATTAGCGTTGGAGTTTGGAAGCCAATTTATTGGAGCAGTCTTATTGCCGAATTTATACACAAGTATAGTTGTACTTGATTGGAGATATTTCTACAGTTGATGGACATGAATGTTTTTCAAGATTTGATGATTTAGGGTATGATCGGGGCCTAGTTGATGTAGTCTTCTGAGTTGAAGATCGAGTCTTAAGACTCCGCCGGAAGACAGTTTGATGTGCTGGATCTCTTCTTGGTGATACTTGTGAATGACGATCAAGGGAATTGGAACCACTTGTCCCTGACAGGGGGGAAATCTAGTTGAGTGAGCTTCCAAGTTTGATTTAGAGCCTGTGAAAAGATGATCAAGTATGCAACCTAGTTCTTGGTATGCAGTCTTGTTCCTGAACATATTGTTGTTGATATGGTTTGTGGTTAGCTTAAAACCACCAATTGAGCATAAGACATGAAGTTTTGCTTGTTACATTTTCAGATTTTTGAGCCTTGAGCTCTTGTTAGTTTATGGTCAACTTAAAACCATACCATTTAGTAGAAGACATCAACTTCTGCTAGACATTTGGTTTGTGGTCATCCCGAAACCACCAAATGAGTTTGTGGTCACCCCTAAACCACCAATTTAGTAGAAGACATCATCTTCTGCTATTTTTTCAGAGAGCATCTTCAACCAACCCTCTGAATATTCGCTTGACACATTGTTGATTGTGAAGTAGTGAAAGTTTTTCAGAAAAGAACGAACTTATGATTAAGGGGGGATGTTAAAACTCTGATCATAGGTTAGTTAGTTTACCTAACTATTATACAGTTACACGAAAGTTATGGTCTTCTTGTATTATATATGTACGTCTATGTACATGATTATTTCAAGCATATAGAGTATGCCTTTTCTGCCATTATTTATTTATCTCTGTTCATCATGATTTCTTGATTGCTTCAGTTCTCTATATTATGTTTCTGTTGTTTTCTTCATTATGAATCTAACAGATGACCATGGTGCGAGTGGATGCTATGTCATCCTCTATTACTTAGAAACGCAGGGCTAGCCACATAGTCAATTTTCTAAGAACATTCTAAAAGGTTGAAAACCTTATCACAATTGAAGGTTGAGGAAGTCAAAAACCTATCCCTATATGGCTATTCGTCTATGTTAAATACCATGCCACTAAGAGGAGAAGGGGTTCCATTCTTTTTCATTTTATCTTGTTCCATTATTTTTCATTGTATCTTGTTCCATAGCCGAGAAAAACATCCAAGAGTGGTATTCTATGGGTATAAAAAAAGAGGAAAGGTTTTCTAGCAGTCATACATGCCACAAGTCAAAGAAAACTCCATAGAGAGTGCCTCTTTCTTTGTACTTGCATCATTTATTTGCCAGATAAAAGAGAGAAAAACATGATTTAACCACATGCATGATTTATAGTATAACAAGTTCATATATTTCTGATTGAATTTATAAATTCACGTAACAAATTCAAGTTACAAATAATTCAAATAAAGATAAATACATTTAATATTTGTCTTCTTTCAAGGGATTGTCTATCAAGTAAATTCTCGAGAAGAAATGCAACCTTCAATGGAAGGAATCAAATATGGAACACCTCCATGTATCATTGCACCATACCATAACCAAGTTGGACCTTCTTCTCCTCAACCAACACAAGGGAAGGTCTTTCCCTTTTCTACTAGATAAGTCTTCAACAATATTTCCTCTTCAATACTCCACTACAAGTAGGAAAAACCTAGTCCACTAATTGTTCTTTGTGAATCTTAAATTGGAAGACCAATGGATCAATTTATAGCACAAGAACATGGTAAAATGTTTGTAAGTTATTCTAAACACTATGTATATTGCCACCAGAGTTCTCTTTTGAATATGTATATTTC
>JASDQU010355910.1:0-11986 GCA_032191745.1 Picea mariana
AATTCCATGGTTTGTGTTATTCTCTGTGTATTTATGATGTTATGCTCATGAATGTTTGCTTTCTGTCATACATTTGTTTTTATATGTTGTGTATGTGATTTCATGGTTGAATAGAAGTCTGAGAAGGAATGTGAATGAGTTTCAATTGTTTCTCTAATTGAGCCAAGAGATTCCTACAAGGAGTGCAGTTGAATTGTCCGCAAGGAGTGCGTTGACAGAAGGGTTCAATTAGAGTTAGATTTTGTTCTCATTCATCTCAGAAGTGCAAATTTGGCACCGAAGCCATGCAAGGCGTGCGCAGGCTAGATGAAGTCTCATAGTTGCGATTCTAAGCAAGGGTATTGAAGACTGCTGCTGCAGGAGTGCGCAGAGTCGAACAACTTCAACACTTCGAGTTGTTGAATATTTGCCGCAAGGAGTGCGAGCAAGGGAGTTTCTTGCCGAGGACTTAAATTCGAAGCAAAGATCAGGAGGAATAGGCCTTCAAATACACTGAAGGGAAAGTGCAGGGAAGCTGTCGTTGTAAGCCAAAAGGAAGTATCGCAGGTTGGCAAGCAGGCGAAAGAACTCAATAGGGAGACACTTCGTCAAATTCATGGATCCACGGAAGGGAAGAACGGGTAGACGAAATCCTTGAGGAGGTTTCGCGAAATTTCATGGACCGTTGGATCTTACGGAAGCACAAGGAGGTTACGGAGAGAACGATCGAGGGTTTGAAGCTCAGGAGGAGCGTAACTGTTGATCCAGACCACAGGAGTCATTAGAGATACACATGATATCGTGTATCAGGGGTTCGCGAGTTGAAAATGCAAGGGATTGCATCAAGAACTGCGATATCGCGAGACATGATATCCCAACAAGATCAGAACCATTCATTTGTTGAGGACGCATGTCATAAGATCCCGAGGAGTCGGAGTTTGGAGAATCGGGGTTCCTGAGAACAGGAAACACTTGCACATCAGAATCACGATCCGTGATATTTCGACGGTGACATAACAACGTGGGACCACGAGAGCTAGTGGAGTACATATGGCATCGTATCGGGGATCGGGGANCGATAAATATAAGGAGGGAATTCGTAGTGAAGGAAGCTGTGGGTAGATATTTCCCGATAGGGAAATAGAAGAACATTGACGTTCTTCGAGCCGAGAGGAAAGAAGGTTCTGGAGAAGAGGACGTGCCAATGAGGGTGCAGCTGCGTCAGGAGTGGTATCAGAGCAGGAATTCTTTGCTTTCTATAGTAAAGAAGGAGAAGGAGTAAATTCGCCATGCCGCCGAGAAGAGAGAGATAGTCACCGGACCTAGAAGATAGGGAGGTGAGGAGAAGAGGTAGGCTGGCAGGAAATCCAGAAATGGAGAGGCAGATGAGAGATCTCCGAGAAAGGCTCGAGGAGATGGAGACAGCTCAGAGACGCAGAGTTGGTGCAGGGGATCTTAGTGATTCCGAAGTTGAAGAGGAGGCTGGACATGAAGAAGAGGTCATAGCAGAGGATGCATCAACTGAGCAGTTGATCAAAGCCATTGCCAGGATGGGGGAGAAGGCAAAAATGGATATTCCAGTCTATGAAGGAAGTCTGGACGCCGAGGAGCTGCTAGATTGGATAAGAGCTCTTGACACCTACTTCGATTATGAGGATATCGAAGAGGATAAGAAAGTCAAGCATGTTGTTACGCGCTTGAAAGGACATGCAACATTGTGGTGGGACGAACTACAAGCTAACAGGCGATGCAAAGGCAAGCAGAAGATTAAGAGTTGGGATCGAATGATCGCAAAGATGAAAGCAAAGTTCATCCCAAGGGACTACCAAATCACTCTGTTCAGGAGAATGCAGAACCTGAGACAGAAGCTGATGACAGTGAAAGAATACACTGAAGAATTCTATTGACTGAACATCAGAGCAGGTCATCAGGAGAACGATGATGAGAAGGTTGTCAGATATTTGAATGGTCTAAGATATGACATTCAGGATAAATTAAGCATGGTAACCATCAGGACAGTAGAGGATGCGTATCATATGGATCTGAAAGCCGAGGAGAAGCTGAGCCGTAAGCAAGGTCAGTGAGGGCGAGGCAGAAGTCAGCCCAGAGGCAAAGCAGTTGCCCAAGACAAATTCCAGAAGCCCAAGGAGGAATGGAAGAAGCCTCAGGTTAAAGTTGAAAGAGGTGGAACCTCACAGAGAGGGCCACATGTTGAACAGAGAGGACATCAATACGATCAGTGGGGAGATTATGCTGATGCAAATACTCTTCCTCGTACCAGAGGTCGAGGTAGAGGAAGAGGTGGAGTAATCACATGTTTCACATGTGGAAAGAATGGGCACAAGTCTTACGAGTGTCAAGAGAAAAAGAAGGATGGAGGAGAAGCTCACATCACTGAGGCGCAAAGGCGTGATGTTGAGGCCGAAGACACAGAAGGCGAAAGATCGCTTGCAATGCATAAAGTCCTTTTGACACCCGAGAAGGAGGTGAAGAGTTCAGTCCAAAGGACCAGACTCTTTAGAACAGCTTGCAAGACCAAAGACAGGGTGTGCAAGGTTATCGTGGACAGTGGTAGTACGGATAATCTCGTTTCAACTGAGATGGTGGAAAAGCTGGAGCTGGAAACGACTGATCATCCAAGTCCATATAGAGTTTCGTGGCTATAGAAGGGACACCAGGTAACTGTTACTAAACAATGCTTGGTTGAGTTCAAAATAGGTGGGTATAATGATAAGATTTTATGTGATGTTATTCCCATGGATGTATGTCATTTATTGCTGGGTAGACCATGGCAATATGATCGAAATGTGATTCATGATGGGAGAATGAACACATATACTCTGGAGAAGAACGGGAGAACCCATATGTTGCTTCCGATAAAGGATAAAGAGGTGAAGCCAGAAGTAAACAGCACAATACTTCTCATGAGTGGGAAAGAGATTATTACAGAGGTTGAGAAAAATGAAGATCCACAATTCTTTGTGGTCAGAAAACCGAGGATTGTTCTGACTAGCACAAGAGTGGATGATTTGCCGGATGAATTTCAGGAATTGCTGGAAGAGTTCGCTGACATCATAGTGGACGAATTAACTCGTTCGTTGCCACCAATAAGAAGTGTGAGTCATCACATAGACCTCATACCGAGAGCTAGTTTGTCGAATAAAGTCGCGTACAGGTTGACGCCGCAAGAAAATGAAGAGGTTAAGAAGTAGGTCCAGGAGCTGATGGACAAAGGATTGGTCAGGGAGAGCTTGAGTTCATGTGCTGTTCCAACAGTACTCAGTCCGAAGAAGGATGGAGGCTGGAGGATGTGTACCGACTCAAGAGCGATCAATAAGATAACCATCAGGTACAGGTTTCCACTGTCGAGAATGGATGATCTGATGGATTGCCTGAGCGGGGAAAGGTATTTTTCAAAGATAGATTTGAAAAGCGGATATCACCAGATTCGCATGAGAGAAGGTGATGAGTGGAAGACAGCCTTCAAGACAAACGAGGGATTGTACGAATGGCTAGTCATGCCGTTTGGCTTGACGAATGCACCGAGTACCTTTATGAGGTTGATGAATGAAGTCCTGTGGGAGTTCATCGGGAAATTTGTTATTGTGTATCTGGATGATATACTGATTTACAGTAAATCAGAGGCTGAACACTTGAAGCATTTGGCTATAGTGATGCGGAAGCTATGGCAGGAGAAGATGTTGATAAACATGAAGAAGTCCTCATTCATGAAGACAGAGCTCATTTACTTGGGTTTTGTTATATCGGCTAATGAGTTAAGGATGGATCCGGATAAAGTAGAAGTTATCAAGAATTGGCCATCACCGAGAAATATTTTCGAGGTGAGAAGTTTTCATGGTTTGGCTAGTTTCTACCGAAAATTCATCAGGAATTTCAGTGGAATTAGCGCAGTGATGATGGATACAGTGAAGAAACGGCATAAGTCTTTTCACTGGACAGCAGAGGCTGAGAAGAGCTTCAATCTGTTGAAGCGGAAGATAACAGAACGACCAATGTTGGTGTTGTCGAATTTCCAAAAGACATTTAAGGTGAAATGTGATGCAAGTGGATTCGCCATAGGAGCGGTCTTGAGTCAAGAAGACAGACCAGTTGCATATTTCAATGAGAAGCTGGATGAGGCGAAACTGAAATACTCCACATATGATAAGGAGTTATACGCTATCATACAGGCATTGAAGAAGTGGAGGCATTACTTGATCCCAAGAGAATTTATATTGTATAGTGATAATCACGCATTATAGTTTGTGACTCAACAAGATAAGTTGAATCAGAAACATGCAAAATGGGTAGAGTATATGAAAATTTTCACATTTGTGATTAAGCATATTTCAGGTACTGCTAACAAAGTGGCTGATGCTTTGAGAAGGAAATGTTTGCTATTGCAGGAGTTCCAAGTCAAAACATTGGGTTTTGATAATCTCAGGGACATGTACGCAGGTGATGCAGATTTTGCAGAAGCGTATGAAGCAGCTGAGAATCTAGTTCTCAGAGATTGGAGCCCTTGGATAGATTATATGATCCAGGATGGATTGTTGTTCAGAGGCAATCAACTGTGTATTCCAAATTGCTCCATGAGGGAGAACCTGTTGAAGGAAAAACACAACGGGGGCTTGGCAGGACATTTTGGCCATGACAAGACATTCGCGAAGCTAAATGAGTCATATTTTTGGCCAGGGATGCGAGCAGATGTTAAGAGGTTTGTTGACATATGTCGAGTTTGCCAGCATTCGAAAGGGAGAAAGAAGAATGCAGGTTTCTATCATCCATTTCCCATACCGGAGAGGCCATGGGAGGCGATCAACATGGATTTTGTATTGGGTTTACCGAGGACACAAAGAGGTGTTGATTCGATCTTTGTGGTTGTGGGCAGATTCTCTAAAATGGCACACTTCATTCCATGCCAGAAGACCAGTGATACGACTCACATCGCAAATATGTTTTTTAAAGAGATCGTTAGACTTCATGGATTGCCGAAAAGCATTGTTTCGGACAGGGACACTAAATTCATAGGGAATTTTTGGAGGACGCTATGGAAGAAGCTAGAAACTAATCTAGCATTTAGTTCTGCATATCATCCTCAAATGGATGGACAAACAGAAGTGGTCAACGAAAGTCTGGGAGATTTGTTGAGGAGCTTGGTGACGGAGCACCATAGCAGCTGGGACAACATATTGCCATAGGCAGAGTTCACGTACAACGATTCAGTGAATTGAAGTACAGGAAAAATCCCATTTCAAGTTGTATATGGCACACAGCCGAGAGGAGTTTCTGAATTACGGGATTTAGGACAGATTGCTACTAGCAGCGCTAGTGCAGAAGAGTTTGCTGAGGCGATGAGAGAACTTCACAGTAAGGTGAAGCAGCGACTACAAGACTCGAACTAGGAGTACAAGCGCAGAGCAGATCAGCATCAGAGACCACTTCAGTTTGAAGTTGGTGATCTAGTTCTGGCACACTTGAGGAAGGAAAGGTTCCCAAGGGGAACATACAATAAGCTGAAAATGAAGAAAATCGGACCATGCAAAGTCCTGAAGAAATTCGGGGAAAATGCTTATGAGATTGAGTTGTCGGATGGCATTGGAATATCTCTGATATTCAATATCGCAGATTTATACCCATACAGGCCAGGAGAAGCAGAGACTGGAACTGAGGAACCAGTGATCCAGTGGGTGAAACAATTGCCAGTAGCAGAAAAGCCACAGATGGAGTGCATACTAGATAAAAGAGTGGGTAAGAAGACCAGAAGGAAGGAATACTATGAGTATCTGGTCAAGTGGAAGAATCATCCAGTGGAGGATGTCAGCTGGGAAACTGAAGCAGTGATACAGAAGCATGGACAGACCGTGCAGAAGCTCATGGACAGGAGCCCATGAAATTTTTCGAGCCGAGGAGTATGATGCAGGAGCATCATAGATCATCAAGAGAACCAGCACGGAGCGGAAGACAGCTGGACAAGCAGCACCAATTTTGAAAACACTTTGGGACTGTTGTGCAAACATAAATGTGTAGAGTTAATGAAGCTCACTTGCATATTGTAGATGGACCTTGAGCGGATAGCTCATGTCCTTAGGTAGATGAGGCATTTAATAGACTTAATGTAAAGTAGATAGGAATTTAATTCTAGATTTGATAAGCGTAGAGTCCAAGAGGGAAAACGGATATAGACACCCTCCTTTGTACATTGTAACATTATTATTGAAGCAGAAAGAGAAAGAGTAGGTAGAGAGAGCAAGAACAGGTAGAGAACTATATGAAGAACACCCATGTACAGACATTGAATTAATAGAAAGAACTTTTGATTCAATTCCATGGTTTGTGTTATTCTCTGTGTATTTATGATGTTATGCTCATGAATGTTTGCTTTCTGTCATACATTTGTTTTTATATGTTGTGTATGTGATTTCATGGTTGAATAGAAGTCTGAGAAGGAATGTGAATGAGTTTCAATTGTTTCTCTAATTGAGCCAAGAGATTCCTGCAAGGAGTGAAGTTGAATTGTCCGTAAGGAGTGCGTTGACAGAAGGGTTCAATTAGAGTTAGCTTTTGTTCTCATTCATCTCAGAAGTGCAGATTTGGCACCAAAGTCGTGCAAGGCGTGCGCAGGCTAGACGAAGTCTCAGAGTTGCGATTCTGAGCAAGGGTATTGAATATTGCTACTGCAGGAGTGCGCAGAGTCGAACAACTTCAACACTTCGAGTTGTTGAAGATTTGTCGCAAGGAGTACGAGCAAGGGAGTTTCTTGCCGAGGACTTAAAGTCGAAGAAAAGATTAGGAGGAATAGGCCTTCAAATACACTGAAGGGCAAGTGCAGGGAAGCTGTCGTTATAAGCCAAAAGGAATTATTGCAGGTTGGCGAGCAGGCGAAAGAAATCAATAGGGAGACACTTCGTCAATTTTGTGGATCCACTGAAGGGAAGAACGGGCGGATGAAATCCTTGAGGAGGTTTTGCGAAATTCCATGGACCGTTGGATCTTACAGAAGCACAAGGAGGTTACGGAGAGAACGATCAAGGGTTTGAATCTCAGGAGGAGCGTAACCGTTGATCCAGACCACAGGAACCGTTAGATCTACACGTGATATCGTGTATCGGGGGTTCACGAGTTGAAAATGCAAGGGATTGCATCAAGAACCACGATATCGCAAGACGTGATATCCCAACAAGATCAGAACCATTCATTTTTTGAGGACGTGTGTCAGGAGATCCTGAGGAGTCGGAGTTCGGAGAATCGGGGTTCCTGAGAACAAGAAACACTTGCACATCCGAATCGCGATCCGCGATATTTCGACGGTGACGTAACAACGTGGGACCACGAGAGCTATTGGAGTATAGGTGGCATCGTATCGAGGATCGGGGAAAGGCAAGTCCCAAGTCCATCGACATCAGGATTCGCAATCCCGCGAGTTCCGATTTCCCGATAAATAGAAGGAGGGAAGTCGTAGCGAAGGAAGCTGTGGGTAGATATTTCCCGATAGGGAAATAGAAGAACATTGATGTTCTTCGGGCCGAGAGGAAAGAAGGTCCTGGAGAAGCAGACGTGCCAGTGAGGATGCGGCTACGTCACATAGCACAACAATTAAGCTGGAAGCACAACACTAGGCTGGCATCTTGACACAACAATTAAGCTGGAAGCACAACACTCGAATGGCATCTCAACATAGCAATTAAGCTGGAAGCACAACACTCGACTGACATCTCAAAACAAAAATTAAGCTAGAAGCACAACACTCGGCTGACATCTCAACACAACAATTAAGCTAGAAGCACGGCACTAGGTTGGTATCTCAACACAACAATTAAGCTGGAGGCACAGTACTAGACTGGCATATCAACACAACACTACTCCCCCTTTCGAGGGAGGTCCTTTCGGACTATATCGAGCTTATCTCGAAAGTGCTCAAACTTTACACGAGATAGAGACTTGGTCAACACATTGACAACCTGTTCATCCATGCTAACATATTGGAGTTTTATGGATCCTCTCTGCACATGAAACGGATGTAATGGTATCGGATCTCTATGTGTTTTGACTTGTCATGAAATACAGGATTCTCTGTCATCTTTATGCAGCTCTGGTTGTCACATAGGATCATGGTTGCTTCCATCTCTAGGTTGAATAGACTTGTCAACAACTTTTGAAGCCATATAGATTCACAGCTAGCAGAACATGTAGCAATGTACTCTGCTTCCTCTATACTGAGAGAAATGTTGGATTGCTTCCTACTCTTCCATGAGATCATGGCTGATCCCAAACTGAAGCAACATCCTGAAGTGATCTTCTTTTCAGAGACACTTCCAACCCAATCTAAATCAGTGTACCCACTCAGTGTAAAATCATGATTTCGATCATAACTGAGACCACAATCTAATGTACCCTTAAGGTACATCATCACATGTTTTGCAACAACTACGTGAACATGTTTGGGTTCTACCAGAAACTGACTCAAAGTGTTCACAGAAAAACAAATATATGGTCAGGTGTTCATCAAGTACATCAGCGATCCAATGATATGTTAATACAGTGTGGCGTCAATCATTTCTGACGAAGTGTCAACCAGTGGCTTCAGCTTCGCTTCCATCGGTGTATTCATGGACTTGCACTCTAACATGTTAAATATCTTCATGATTTCAACTGCATACTTCCCTTGGTTAAGGAATATTCTCTCTGGGCTCTTCCATACCTCAAGACCTAAGAAATAATGCATTAGGCCAAGGTCTTTCATCTCAAATTCTGAAGCGAGCTTATTCTTACATTCGGCAATGAGATTTTCTTCTCCAGTTAAGAATAAGTCACCGACATAAAACAACAATATCATTGGCTCATCATTCATAACCTTGAAGTAGAGGTTAGAATCTTCTTTACTCTTGGTAAAGCCCAAGCTCGTCAGAAAACTGTCANTTCAACCCATACAGAGCCTTCTTCAACTTGCAGACATGAGTCTTCCTGTCTTCAACTTCAAATCCTTGAGGTTGTTCTATATACACTTCTTCTTCGATGATACCATTTAGGAAAGTTGTCTTTACGTCGATTTGGTGTAACTTCCACTTCATATTAGCTGCAAGGGATATGATGGTTCTGATCGAAGTGTATCTACCTACAGGAATGAATGTCTCTTCATAGTCAATGCATTCCTTTTTAGAAAATCCACGAGCGACAAACCTTGCTTTATACTTCTCAATACTTCCATGAACAACATGTTTTATTTTGAAGATCCATTTGGAAGATACCACATCCTTGCTCTTCGGTCTGGGAACTATTTCCCATACATCATTCTTTATTATGGATTGGTATTCTTCTGTCATGACATTTTCTTATTCTTTCTTTTGAATGGCTTCTTCAAAGTAGGTAGGATCCTTCTCTAGGATATCACACATCAAAGCCATATAATTGGAGAATGGCTTAGGTCTCTTCACATGTCTCGTGGTTCTTTCGGGAACACCATACTTCTCTCCATCTTGAATAAGATCCCTAACCCAAGTAGGCTTTCTCTTATGGGAGATCGTCATCTGAGGAGGTTCTTGAAATTACACTATGTCATGATCTTCTATAATTTCCTCATTAGGGGAAGCTATGACTTCCCTTACTGGTTTTGCAACTCTGGGAACCTCCCTCAACGATTCTGCAACTCTGGGAGCTACAGGTTCCTATTCATATACTTCTTCAAGCTGGCATCTTCTTGATTTCTTGAGCATTGCATATTCATCAAAGGTCACATCCCTGTTGATCTCAATGTTATGGTAACCTGGTATATAAATCCTAAAGGCCTTGGAGGCCTCACAGTATCCCAAAAATATTCCCTTCTTTCTTGAGGGTTCCAACTTGTTTCTCTTCTCTTTCAGAATATGTATAAATACTGGGCAGCCAATTATTTTGAGATGGCTTACCTCTGGCTTCTTTCTGGTGAACATATCTTTTGAGGTCTTGAACCCAAGTGCACTATGGGACAATCGGTTTTGTACATATATTGTTGTCATTGTTGCTTCTGCCCATAAGCACATTGGAAGATATTGATCATGGATCATGGTCTTCAGTGCTTACATTATCGTTATGTTCTTTCTTTCTACTACACCGTTTTGTCGAGGATTATATGGAGTGGTGAGCTCCATCTTGATCCCGACATCTTTTCATAAGTTCACAAATTCTTTTGAGGTGTATTCTCCTCCATTATCTAACCTGAGTATCTTGATCTTTCTTTCAGAAAGGTTCTCTATCAGGGATTTGAATTCCTTGAATTTACTGAACACTTCATCTTTTGATTTCAAAAGGTAAACCCAGGTCTTATGAGAATAATCATCAATAAAAGATACATAGTATACATACCCACTGATGGAGGATGATGGAATTGGGCCACACACATCTGAATGAATGAGTTATAAGACTTCTTCTTTGTTGTCTCTCTTTGAAAAAGGGTTCTTGATGTTCTTCCCTTGTGCACATCCATTGCACACGCCTTCATAGTCAACTTTGAGTTCTGGTAGACCTGTGACTACTTTGCATACGTACGATAATGCCTTATAGTTGATGTGGGCTAATATTCTATGCCAATTTTCACATGGATTCTCAATGGCTTGGGTCATGGTTGCTTCTAAGTGACCCTTTAGCTTATACAAGCCACCTTCTTCTTTTCCAATGACGATTGCTTCTTTCATGGTTTATCCTTTAGCCCACATAAGGACTTCTCCATCTATAAAGGCAACTCTAAAGCCTTTCCTTTCTAAAGCTGATATGGAGAGTAGGTTCTTTGTCAAACCTGGTACATAGAGTACGTCCTTCATCTTCATTGAATTCCCTGAGTTAAGTTTGTAGTTTGATTCTCCCATTCCCTTGATGGGATATTGGTAATCTTATCCAAGTGTAAATTTATGAGAAAAAATATTTTTTGAAATGCAAGAGAGAATATCTCTTTGAACTATCATGTGCTTGGAAGCACCACTATCAATGAGAGGGTCGAGATTAAGACATGGTCTTTAATTTGTTCTCTTAACATATTTGCGGGTGGCTCTTCATCTTCAACTGCATGGGAATGGTGCCTCTTATTATTCTTCTTGTATTCTTCTCATCTAGCTGAACAATGTCTCGCAATATGTCCCATCTTGTCACAGTGGTATCATTGGACATATGAGTAATCTCTTTCCTTTCATTGTCCTTTCTTCTGGAATCTCTTTGGTTGAGATTCTTTATGAATGAATTTGTTTTGGGGGTGAGACTCTTTATTAGTATCTTTCTGGAAGTAATACTTATTTATTCCTCCTTTAGTGTGAGTAGCTAGGGATTGATCTTCATCTCTTCGTAGTAAAGCCTCTCGGTTAGCTACTCTTGATTCTTCTTGAATGAATTCTTCCCATAGACTGTCAAACTTTAGTTTCTTCGTTCTTGCACAAATCATTTGGATGAATGCATCCCAAGGTCTTGTGATACCATTAAGGGCCATCATTATGAGTTCTCCTTCGTCTATGGTATCTCCAATTGCTTCTAACTATTCTTTGAATTCTGATATTTTGGAGAAATATTCTTGGATTGATTCTCCTCTCTGCATCCTTGTATTCTTTAGCTGACTTCTTAGATTCATCTTCTGGTTTATGTTCTTTCCTTCATATAGTTTGTTTAGGGAATCAAACATTTTTTTCGGAGTCTTCTTTGATGACACATAAGGAATCAAGTGATCTTTGATTGAATCTGCAATGATTCTTTTGGCCCTGATCGTGTCCTTTTGGTGCTTTGCTTTATCTGCAGCATCGACGAGTTATGGTATTTCTTCTTTGATGAATCTTGCTAGGTCATTCTCTTCAATAATGATACCAATCTTATACTTCCAGGAATGGAAGTTTTCCACACCTTCCAGCTTGTCAACAAGCTTAGTGCTTCCAGACATCTTTTACCTAGAGCTAGGAAAATGTCCAAAAATGAAAATGCTCAAAATTAAATTCTGAACTTACCAGGAGGTGCGCTTGGCTAAGGTGAGTAGCATGGTGTGTTTGGATCTTGA
>JASDQU010355914.1:0-11862 GCA_032191745.1 Picea mariana
AAAGATCAGAGAACTTTGAAAGATAGTGAAACAGTTGAAAAAGGCAAAGGCTCATGTTGAACAATGGAGTGCCAGGCAGCAAGAAAAGATTCAAGATTTCAAGAAGAAGAAAAGAGAGCAAAAACCGTTACTCAAAGAACCCAGAGAAGTGAATTTCCAACTCTATTGGCATAACATCATACTTACCACAAAGCTCAAACAAAAAACTGCCAAAGCTACTGTTGTCATCATACCCTAAAGGTTTTATGAAGAATTTTGCACATTTTCAATTTTGTTGTTTACCAGGGAACAAAGAAAGATTTACTTGTTTGACTTGTGAAAGGAAAATGTCTCGAAATTCATGACTAGATTGAACTAAGTATTTTTTTATAGTATCAAATGTATTGTAAAGAGAACATCCGAAATTGAGTTGTTGAGCTATATCTATTTTTGGAATGTAGATGCTCTTTTCGAGCTAACCTCCCTATTTAGATGGATGCTAATCATATCTAGTCATTAATAGCATGCTAGAAGTTAGGATCTGAGGTATTTTGGATAGTTTAAGTAAGAAGATGAAAGACTCTATTTTGGGTTGAAAAATTGGAGATCCAGAGGACTTATTTTGAAACTCCTTGTAAGGCATTACTGTTCTATTTGACACTTAATAATAAAATCATATGGATGGTTATACACTCTTTTCTACTCTGTTTTTCTTTCTCCATGCTTGAGTTCATTATTTAGACTGCAATGCATTTGTTTCTTGATTGTTAATTAATATAGTAAAGAATTTGTTGTGGAAATTATTTTCAAGTTTTGATTTCAAGCTGATGGTTTTGTTTCATTATGATATTCTGAGACAAGAATTTAAGTGAAGCTGACAAATTGAAGGCTTCATCCTCTCTTTTTCTTATTGGTCTAATCTATCTATGTGACTACCTTTTAATCAGTCAATAGGATATACTATGTTCTAATTTTGATTTTCATGTTATGTTACAACCTTGAGCCAGTTTTCAACCACCCTATTCAAAAAATCAAATCATAAAAACCTTCAAAACACTTTGCAATAAACCGATGATACCCTAGATTTCCCTATCACAGTCAAGTGAAACTTTAGGGACTAACATCTTTCGGCGCCATTGTCGGGGATGAAGAAACGAAGATATCTTACCTAGGAAACGACAAGATTAGATTCAAATCTTGATGGTGAACAAGATTTTGGACATTATTTAAGACTGTGATTATTCACCTAACGACTCCTCTGTGGTAATTTTGGCCCCTGAAAGAGAAGGTAAAGGACCTAAAACTCCTCTAACTTCTTCATCATCTACTAAGAGACCAGTAACTAGAAAAAATCCATATCTTGATCCTGTTGCAGTAGTTCCAGATCCTAAAAAGTTACTAAGAAAACCTAAGGTTGTTTCTAGACACTCTTCTCTTCTCAAAGGGAAAATTGTCTTCATAAATTTTTCAAGGACAGTCCTCTGAAATCACCAAAACCCAAGTAGATGAGGAGGTGATTCCTGAAAGTGAAGTCAAACCTGTTGTTGAGCCTGCTACAATTCCATTCCCTTCAACTATCTTAGAATTAAATCTAGATCGATGGAAGATACTTACTGAACTCATTAAACATGAATATTCAAACACCTTGCCTGTGACTGAAACTTTGACAGGTCACAGAATAGATATTAAAAGTGAACCAGAAACACCCTCTTCATATCTTGGATCTCTCTCCTCTGAAGATTTTAAATCACATTTTCTTTCTTTTGAGAATCCTATGTTTCTTGGCCCATCATCTGATCATAGTCCAGAAGAGAAATCCCTATCTGCTAAAGATCAAGACTCAGTGACAGTACAATTAATTTGTTATACACAAGGGACAGTTTGACCTCCAACATCACTAATCTTGCTTACTCCCAAAACTCAAACACCAAAGATAGAAAATATGGTTGCAAACAGAATGGATGAAATTGTTGCAGCCAAGTATGCCCCTTTGATCCTCCCACAAGTCATGTTTGCCTTTCCACCAAATGATTATATGAGATACTTGCCCAGATTTAATGGAGATGGAGCAGTTACTGCTGAAGAGAATTTGAGTTCATTTTATAGTTTTGCAGACAATTTCAATGTAGAGCATGCAAATGTGTGGATGAGATTGTTTGTGCAAAGTTTAAATGGTGAAGCAAGAAAGTGGTTCAGAATTTTGCCACCTAATTCAATTGTTGATATTGTAGCCTTAGATGATGCCTTTCTTAAACACTGGGGAGACAAGAAATAATCTTTACACTACAACACTAAATTTGGTGCTTTAAAAAGGAAACAAGGTGAATCAATACCTGATTTTACCAAATGTATGGTAAAATTCCAGACAAGATTAAACCTTCAGAGACATCAGCTAAAATCACTTTTTCCAATGATTTCGATGCTGAATTTTCCTTGTTTCTTAGAGAAAGAAGGGCTGCTACCCTCATCCTGATGCAAGATGCTACTATCGAGGTAGAATCAAACATATTAGCAGCAAACAAATTGAATTCTAGGAGTGATAGAGATAGGAAAAAGAAAAAAGAAGAGTTGCCTTCATCTTCTAATACAACATCTAATTCTAAGATGGATGAAATGCCTAAGATGTTGAAAACTTTGACATCTGAGATGGCAAGGTTGAATATGGAACAAAAACAACCCAGTAGATCTACACAGGAGGGTGGATACAGAAATCAAAATCAGTTCAGGAGGCCAAACAATGCACCTCAAATCTTACCAAGGGAAAGAAAAAATCAAGATGATCAAAAGGTTTTTCCTCCTTTCCATAATAATGAAATATATGAGGAGGAGGATGAAGATGATACAGAAGACAACCTTTCATTTCATATAAATTATTCTAAATCATCTCCTATGCATGTGACACAATAGGATTATGAAGATGCTTTGATTTAAAACCAGTTTGAGGAAGGGGATGCAAATGAGATCGTCCAAAAGGAACCTAAAAGGAAGAAATACAATCTTAGATCTGGTTCAATGCACCTAAATTGGATACACCTATTTCCACAAAGAAGGCCAGTACTCCAGTTAAAATAAGAATCATTAGAGAAATTCCTAAGATTCAGGTTGATCAACCATTGAAGCAACCTGCCAAGGTTAGTACTGCTGATATAAAAGAACCAGAAAATAATGTTTCTTGTTTCAGTTTAGAACATGAAATCAACAAAATCAAGATTTATGTGCCTTTGCTAGAACTCATGAAAATAGAGCCCTTTAGGAAGATTGTCCTCAAGGCTCTATAGTCTCCAGCTTAGGTTACTTTTTCATATACAGTCAATCTAGAAGATGAAAACCCTACTATAACTATTAGACCTCATATTGAAGACATAATTGATGCCTCTCCTCCATTCTACATTTCACTAAATGTCCATGACAAGATATTGCATAACTTCCTAATGGATTATGGTGCCTCGCATAATGTCATGCCTAAGGCGGTGATGGAAGAATTAGGGTTGGATATTACTAGACCATACCATGATCTATATTCTTTTGACTCCAAGAAATTCAAATGCCTTGGAGTTATGAAAGATGTGGTTGTTACTCTTTCCCAATTACCTATGAAAAGTGTGGTATTAGATGTTATTGTGGCTGACATACCACCAAAATTTGGAATGCTTCTTTCAAGATCTTGGGCCAAGAAGGTAGGTGGTACTCTACATATGGATCTTAGTTATGAAACCATACCTATTTTTGGTGGGAAACAACGGATATTATACAGAGAAGTAAGATTGGATTATTTGGTAAGTGATCACGAAAACCCCACTAATCATCCTATATATGTTGTAGAATATGATCTTGGTTCCTCTATTTTTCATATGAGTGATGAGATGGCAGAAGTATCAGTTAGGAAGACAACAAATGCAGTTGGAGAAAGTGAAGATAATTTTGTTTGGAAAATGTATTTTGATGGAGCATGTTCTAGAGAGGGTTCTGGAGCTGGGATTGTATTCATTTCCCCTACCAAGGAGGTTATTCCTACGCCATATAAAATTTAATTTGACACCACCAATAACATCAGTGAATATGAAGCCTTGTTGTTAGGTTTGAAAGATGCTAAAGATATGGGTATAGATAAGCTTTTTGTTTTTGGAGATTCAGAACTAATTATTCACCAGATCAAAAATAAATATCAAACCAAACAGAAAAGGTTGAAACAATATAGAAATGAGGTGTGGGATTATGTGGATAATTTCTTTTTGGCATTCAATATAACTTTAGTGCACAGAAATTTAAATCAATAGGTCGACTCTTTGGCACTTGCAACTAGCAACTTTAAAACTCCAATGTTCCCTAATCTAAAGTTTGAAGTTGAGGTCAGACACAGACCCTCAATACGAGATAATATAAAACATTGGGAGGTCTTTAAAGATTATGAGGAAATTCAAAGATTCTTGAAAACTATTGAAGAGTTTTCTAACATTTCAATAGATTGGGATGATGAAGATGGTGAAGTAGAGGTACATGCTGTAGATATACTTCAAGATAATGTTGTTGGGCACAAAATCATTGAACTAAAGACAAACCATCTGCCTAAAGGTTTAGTTCCATTAGAGAGACTATTTGATCACAATGATGTTTCCAGGAAGGTTGCTATTCAGACAGAAGAAACTGATGTAGTGGACTATGACATCAATCTTGATACAAATACCAGGTTGGTCAAAATATCTAGAAAGCTCTCACAGAAACATAGAAGAGAATATGTTGAATTGATGAAGCAATATCCAGATATATTTTCTTGGTCTTATGAATATTTGAAATTTTCTGATACAGAGATCATACAACACAAAATTCCTCTGAAACCTGGGTCTAAACCTATTAAGAAAAAGCCCAGGCAATTTAATCCTATACTGTTACCTATAATAGAAAAAGAGTTGAAAAGGTTATTAGAATCTAAAATCATAGTGCCACTAAGATACTCAGAATGGGTAGCCAACCTTGTACCTGTCAGGAAGAATAATAGGGAGATAAGGCTCTGTGTGGACTTCAGGAATTTGAACATGTGCTCCTTGAAAGACAATTATCCATTACCAAAAAGGTATCATATTTTACAAAGAGTTGTAGGAGAAAAGAGGATCTCTATGCTTGATGGGTACTCAGGGTACAATCAAATATCATTAGTGGAAGAGGAAAAAAAGAAAACAACATTTACCACCCCCTGGGGCACTTTTATGTATGAAAAGATGCCCTTTGGATTGATGAATGCAAGAGCCACATTTCATAGGGCTATGGACATTGCTTTTATTGGTGAAAGAGGCAAGTTTGTAGTTATTTATCTTGATGACATCATTGTATTTTCAACATCTGATGAAGAACATTTACAACACTTGAAACACAATTTTGAGAAATGTAGGAGTTATGGTATATCACTTAATCCTAAAAAATCACATTTTTCTATGGAGGAATGAAACCTTTTAGGACATATCATTTCACCTGACTGTATTAAAATAGATCCTAAAAGAGTAAACACTATCCAATAGATAGACATTCTGAGAAACAAGAAGTCTATTCAGTCCTTCATTGGTAAAATTATTTTCTTAAGGAGGTTTATACCTAATTTCAAAGAGATTATCAAATACATTTGACATGTTGAAAAAGGATGCAGAAATTAAGTGGATATCATAAGCTAAGGAATATTTTGAAAATATCAAGCAGGCTATTGTTCAGGCCCTTGTTCTCATTAGTCCAGATTACTCCAAGGGATTCATGATTTTCTCATTTGCATCAGAGAACACCATAGTTGTTGTTCTTCTACAAAGAAATGAGCAAGGATATGAACATCCCATCTCCTTCTTTAGTAAAACTCTCAGAGACTCTGAATTGAAGTATGATATAATGGAGAAACAGGCTTATTCCCTAGTAAAGGATCTGAAGTCCTTTCGAGTATATGTCCTTCAATTTGAGGTTACAGCTTATGTCTCAAGCAATGCAGTCAAAGAAATATTGGTTCAGACTGACTGTGAAGGAAAGAGAGGGAAATGGATAACAAAAATCCTAGAGTATGATCTCACCATAAAGCCTGCTCAGCTGATAAAAGGTCAAGGACTTGCCAAATTAATGATAGAATCTAATTGCAAAGAAATTGGGTTTTACCATCTGTCAGACAAGACACAAGATTCTTCTTTCTAGATTGAAGAAACAAATTCACAGGTAAATAAGAAGTATGTTTCTTCACCATAGTACAAAGATATCGTGTTTTTTCTACTGAATTTTCAATCTCCCCTAGAGTTGGATAAATCAAAATTTAGATCATTAAAGTTAAGAGCAATAAAGTATTGCATTATTGATCAGATCTTATTCTGGAAAGACCCTAATGGTTTTTTTTGTTGAGGTGTGTTGATGAAAAAGAGGTTGAACAATTTTTTCATGATCTACATCATGGTGTGTGTGGAGGCCATCACTATTGGAAGGCTATTGCCTTCAAGATTCTTAGGGAAGGCTATTACTGGCTAGTTCTATTCTCAGATATTTTTTCTCAGGCCAGGGCATGTGAACCCTATCAAAAATTTGCAAGAAAGCGGAAACTTATGTCTTTGCCTCTGAAACCAATCATCACCCATGGACCATTCCAACAATGGGGATTAGATTTCATTGGAGAGATCAATCCTTCATATTTAGGAAAGAACAAATGGATTCTTACAACCACTGATTACTTTATGAAGTGGATCAAAGCAATTCCAACTCGGAATGCAAAAAACAAGGTAATCATGGACTTTCTTAAAGGTTATATTTTTTCCAGGTTTGGTTGTTCTAAAAAACTAGTCACTGATAATTCAAGAGCCTTTAAATCCAATTCCATGATTAAATTTTGTAATAAGTATAGTATCAAATTGGTTCATTATACTCCCTACTACCCCCAAGGGAATGGGTTAGAAGATTCCTCCATTAAAACTCTGATAAGGATTATCAAAAAACTACTGGCAAAAAATAAAAAATCATGGGATTCCAAGTTAAAGTTTTCCCTATGGGCAGATCATATCAGCAACAAAAAGTCTATTGGGACCTCTCCTTTCCATATGGTATATGGTATAGAAGCTACTCTTCCAACTCAATTGGGCCTACCAGTTTTAAAGTTCTTATAAGAAGAGTTAGAAGAACCTAATGATCTCCAAAGGAGAATTTTTCATATGATTGAGGTTCAACAGGTCATAGAACAGATGAATCAAAAAGTTGTTGCTCATGAGAGCAAACTCAAAGCCACATTTGACAAAGGAACTAAGAAATATATCTTTAATGAAGGATATTTGGTGTTAAGGTAGGATGCCAAGAGAGAGGATAAAGAAAAACATGGTAAGTTTGATAATCTATGGTATGGTCCCTTCAGGATAGCCAAGGTAATGGACAATAACACTTTTCTCCTGCATAATTTGGATGACACAAAAACTTTTGGAGGCCCAATGAATGGGAGGTTCTTGAAACAATGTTTTCTCTAAAGACTCATCAGGTTTTTAGTTTTTACAGTAGGTTTATTTTCAATAAAGACTCGATATACCCAATGGACTTGTTTTTTACAGTTATGTTGTGAATAAAGAATGATAGATGCAGGGAGACCAGTGAATCAGAAATAAAGGAAAAGCCATTGGTCTGCAATTCTTGGAGTTTATTATCAAAATTCCATCCCCAGAAGGAGCCAGTGTTAGTCTTTAATTTTTCTTTTGATTAGTGAGAAACTTTTCTTTTGATTAGTGAGAAACCCTAATCCTAAACCCTTCCTACCTGCACTTCATTGTCATCTATCATTTGATTTTAATCCTTCTTTTCATCTTGTTATGATTTTCATTTTAGCTTTTTGGATAATTTCTTTAAGTCTGGAGTTTTAAGACATGGTTTTAAATGTTGTGTCACTTCATATGCCTATTTGAATTTTGCAAATTCAAATCTCTTCTAGTCATTAACAGCGCTACTAGAATAACATTATTCTCGTAGCGCAAATATAATCATGCCTTAATATGCGCCTGCCACCCTAATTTCATTATGATTACACAGATCGTGGACTAAGAATTTGCATGTGTCCCACGATATCTCTTAAATCATTTTGTGATTCAAACTGTTACATGATCAGATTTTTTTGTACCTGCAAAGGACTCATTTCAAATCATTCAATTCCCAAAGATTATTATTTGAACCGGTCACTCATCGTTCTGATTTTGTTGAGTTATAAGTGCATGTGTTTTCCCAGAAGAACTGTTATATATTAACATTTGCAGGTTGAAAATTCAGAATCCGAGCAGTGCCAGCTGTAACATCGTGTTTGTTTCATGGTGCCTAAGAGAATCAGGAAAGTGGTCAGATTAGAACCCAAGGGTGTTGAAATTCTTGAAGCTTATCCTCATATGGCTCAGAGGTTCAGAGATGTTGGTTGGTTCGAATTCCTCACCACCTTCCAAGGTCATGCCGAACAGGTTTCTATGGTGTTTTCACAGAACTTCGATGGTTTTGATGTGGAGATCAAAAATTTGCTAATGTTGGTGACAAAACAAACAATTGCCAAAGCTTGTAGATTGGTGGTTGGAGGAGAACGATGGTGGAAGAAGGATCATATAGTCACAGAGTTCTTCAATCTATTCTTACTTCCAGATAAGCAAAACCTAAATTGGAGAAAGGGAGTTTCTCACAGCTGGATCAGACCAGAATGGCACACTGCTCTAATTGTTATCCATAGGTATATCACCTGCGAAGGTAGATTATCCCTGATTTATATCTACCACATTAGGTTATTAATGCATCTAAATGGAGATTATCCTCTAAATATGCCTTACTTTCTACTCAAAATCTTGACAAAGATGTCAAAAAGAGTGTAGTCACACCCCTCCAATGCAAAGAGTAGCATGTTTCCTCAGGTCTTAATTAAGACTCTAGTCATGTCTGCTCTGAGAGAAATACAGAAACCCTGGAGTTGGCTCATGTAATCCTTGAATCCTGACCCACAGTCCAGCAAATAGAAGAGAGGAAAAGGGAAAAGGGTTGTTACACAGAAACATAATATTTCAGTTGATGAAGCCCCAGTTAAAGAAGAAATGCCTGTTATCAGGGTGACGAGGAACAACAGAGGTAAAAGACCAAAATTGGATCCAAAAATCGAAATGTTTTCTGAGGCAGATATTAAAGTGGAAGAAGATTCATATTTAGATTATGATATTCAAACTACAGTCAAGCATGAATCACCATCAACCAGTAAGAAAGGCACTGCAGTCAAAAGGAAAAAGAATAAAGGTGTGCTTGTGTCTCAAAACCCTAGAAGGAATTCTACTAGGGTTACCAATAAATACATATTAAAGTCCAAATCCATGTTCGATCCCTCAATCAAATAAGAAAAAGTCATAGTTATATAAAATCACTCTGAGGATGTTGAAGCAGGTACCAGGAAAAAGGCAAGAAGACCTCCATTACATAAGAAACCAACAAAAAGAGGTAAGCAAATTGGTTCACTCCCTATAAGACCTGTAACAAGAGATACTACCAGATTGGAAAAAGATAAAGCATATGCTGAAGGTATAAGTAGGGTCTCTGAAAGTACACAAAGCCATCTTGTAGATTGAGACCACATATCAGACATGCTTGAAGCCATGGATTCAGCTAGTTCAAATGAAGAGCACAGTTCAGGATTGGTTTCTAGGTAGCAGATTAAATTGAGAGAGCCTAAAGTTGACATAAATCTGAATGATCCTGCACCTGCAGATGAGTTCCCTGAATTTAAGGTTAACATCATATCTGACAAAGAAAATATCAGAGAACTCTGAAATATAGTGAAACAGCTGGAAAAGGAGAAGGCTCATGTTGAAAAATGGAGTGCCAAGCAGGAAGAAAAGATTCAAGATTTCAAGAAGAAGAAAAGAGAGCAAAGAGCATTACTCAAAGAACTCATAGAAGTGAATTTCCAACTCTATTGGCATAACATCATACTTACCACAAAGCTCAAACAGAAAATTTCCAAATCTACTACTGTCATCATACCCTAAAGGTTTTATGAAGATTTTTGCACATTTTCAATTTTGTTGTTTACCAGGGAACAAAGAAAGATTTACTTGTTTGACTTGTGAAAGGAAAATGTCTCGAAATTCATGACTAGATTGAACCAATTCTTGTTTTATAAGATCGAATGTATTGTAAAGAGAACATCCGAAATTAAGTTGTTGAGATATATCTATTTTTGGAATGTAGATGCTCTTTTCGAGCTAACCTCCCTATTTAGATGGATGTTAATCAGATCTAGTCATTAATAGCATGCTAGAAGTTAGGATCTGACATATTTTGGATAGTTTAAGTAAGTATATGAAAGACTCTATTTTGGGTCAAAAAATTGGAGATCCATAGGACTTATTTTGAAACTCCTTGTAAGGCATTATTGTTCTATTTGACACTTAATAGTAAAGGCATATGGATGGTTAGACACTCTTTTCTACTCTGTTTTTCTTTCTCCATGCTTGAGTTCATTATTCAGACTGCAATGCATTTGTTTCTTGATTGTTAATTAATACAGTAAAGAATTTGTTGTGGAAATTATTTTCAAGTTTTGATTTCAAGCTGATGGTTTTGTTTGTTTATGATATTCTTAGACAAGAATTTATGTGAAGCTGACAAATTGAAGGCTTCATCCTCTCTTTTTCTTATTGTTCTAATCTATCTATGTGACTACCTTTTAATCAGTCAATGGGATATACTATATTCTGATTTTGATTTTCATGTTATGTTACAACCTTGAGTCAGTTTTCAACCACCCTATTCAAAAAACCAAATCATAAAAACCTTCAAAACACTTTGCAATAAACTGATGATGCCCTAGCTTTCCCTTTCATAGTCAAGTGCAACTTTAGGGACTAACAGGATCCATCCGAGAAAACATGGGTCTCACTTCCTTATGGTGATTTTGGTGAGTGATTGGATCTATGCACATGGTTTATGTATAAACATAGAGGTGGTAGGAAAATTTGATCCGAGTTTATCTGATATGAAATAGAAATATCGAATCAGATCTTCTTAGATGTCATGTAGACCAGGTCATAGGAGTTGGTTTAGGATAGGTTTGTTGAGGGGGATATATTCCCTTTTACTCAATAGGAGGGATTAAACCCAAGGACGAGGCCCAATTAGACTCCTCCATGTTTGGTATAGTATAATCCTCTATATTAATGGCTCGACAACTATTCAATGGGATTTAATGGTTTGTTCAAATTCGTTCTTTTTGTTACTTAATTTTCATTTCTTGTGTTTTATTCCTATCTAATGCGGGAATAAAACTGAATAAAAATATTTTTTGAAGAAATATGTGCTCGGGATAACCCTTAGCAATAGTAAGTAAGCAATATCTAAATCTAAATTTCTCAAGAAATAATACCAATGAAAGTTTATCTTTTATCAGATACTACATAAAAAAACAAGAACTAATTAGCATGCATAAAGAAACTTATACAAAGATAGAAAAAGTATAAATATTTGCGTACTTATCAAGGTTCACATAAAAGAAACTAATTATCAAATAAACTATGTTTTACCAAAATTTACCCAGAAAATTCTTTAATCAATTGAGATAAATGAAAAATATCTACACTCTTACTCTACACCTGTAGAATTTAATCACACTGTAGATAAATCCACTCATGAGAAAGAATACACACAGATTTGATAAATTTTCCTTGGCTCCTTCTGAGCTTCTAAATTAAATTTCAAAAATAATTCCTTGTTGTTCTAATCCAATATTTATTTACAAAGAAATCGACCATTTGAGTATTGCCAATCCTACTATTTATTAAAATTCAAAATGTCTAAAAATGGTAACAATGTTTTTTTTTATGAAAAAATAGAAAATAAAATAAAATAAACAACTTGTTCTTTCTATGTCAACTTGTATGC